>JAARMF010000638.1:0-35003 GCA_022844705.1 Toxascaris leonina | reverse complement strand
TATATATATATGTCGTTCTTCCTGAGGGCGTTAACTCGACACTGGTTGTGGCTGGAATTATGGAATAGCTTGAAATCAGATGCTTCATAACTATTTTCTTGTCACGCCCACAAATTGTAGAAGGTTTGAAACTACAACTTATTATAATTCGAGCATATGGAAAGTAACGCAATAACAGTAAATAATTCATACTCTACGGATCACGATGAAAAATTATGATGTAGGCGAAGTGAAGAGAAGAAAAACGTAAACAAAACTTCGATATACTGTAACACTGTTACTTGATGCGACACCGTTGAGGCATTTTGAATTGCCTTCCACTACCGTATGGCGGGCTTACAGTATTCGATAAAAATGAGAACGCAATGTTGCAATATTTACTAATAGTTGTAAATAAATGATTGTGATTGATCGATGCGATGATAAGTGAGGCAGGAAATATTCAGTGGAAGAGCACATTTTTTACACTCATCGTGGAGGAATGTTTGCAATGATGCGATTTTAATTTCTTCGTCTCAAAGGAAATGATTTCTAAGCGTTTCAGCTATCACTGCTTGAAAGTATGTCATCGATAAGAGCTTTATCCGTTCCACTGGCATAAAATTTTCGGTAGATTTTGCATTGAGATGATTTCTTTCTTTGTCTGTTTAAGCTGCTCTCGATCGCTCGGCATAGTTGAAATGTTCAGGCTGCTATTCGATATCTCGGCAACAACTTTAGTCGAAATTAATGCATCATCTGCTCATTCATTTTTTCCGTTTGACTCTATTCTGCATGTGGAGGTGTGGATTTTGAATTTTCTGAGTCACTCGAATATTGTGAATAATTTTCCACAGTTTGCTTAGATTTATGATGAGACATAATTGGGAAAACCAAGCACAGCAACAGTCTCGTATCTGATAAAATGTTTATGCAAGGATGAGGCGAAAAAAATTTACCAATAACTCGAAACTGCTCATTATTCTCATTGATTTGCCGAAATCTTCAATGAAGTGCCGATGCTCGATGAGTGTATAGACTGATATCATGTGTCTTTTCATTCTTCAATTGCATCACAATCCACAATATAGCGATATCAGTCGTTATAACTAGACGAAACAGTAGAAAGGTGAAATATTTCCAAATCCCCAAATTAGATGCCCATTATGCGACAATTCACCGTCTCGAAATTTGATGGGAGATGGATCGGTGAATTGATATACATATACGGCCATTTAGCCTATACTCGTCGTATTTGAGTGTGCTTTGCGCATACGACATTCGATGACCACATTGTCGCATATTGAAATTGCGAATAACATCTACTTCTCAATGAAATCGCAGATACTTGTTTTTATATCAAAAACAGGTTTTTTTGTGAGGCATATGATGTGGCGATTTGCATTTATTGCTGGAACGAAAAAAGAATAGAAAGCAAGAAAAACAAAGTTAAAATTAATTGTGCACTATTTCAGCTGAAAGATTCAAGAGGCTTGCAAATAGACAGCGTCAAATAATGTACAACATATAAAGCTCCATTGGAAGCATTGCTTCTCCACTCATGTGTTAATGACCGCTTCGATCTACGTCAGTTGTATTCAGCGATAAATATGGCCGTCTTTTCGATTTGCATACAACTGATTAACGAGGAGTTCATAAGGAGACTAATTTGAGTATGAAACGAAATGGGGGGGGGGGCATTGTAAAAAGTCATAGATATCTTAGAGAGAAAAATGTGGGGTTTCACTATGGTGAGAACATTGACAACAAAGGGGGGGGGGGGATCATACAGCAAGTGAGAAAAGCCTTATTAAGATATATACTTTCAAGTGCGGCGGCACCCCGATAATCACAAGGAATCAGGGTAGAAGCTTCAACGATAACCATACAAATACCGAATATTTTTCATAGATGTTTCGTTATGACGTCAATGGAATGTCGATGAGGTCATTATAATCTAAAAACAATGCTTACAGCTGGTATTATCATACAGCTTGTTGAAAATAGGCTGATCATGCTCAGAATATGACTGTTCGTAGCAGCGTCAACAGTGATTGCAAAATAAATTTTCGTAATATTCAAGTGGGGGGATCGGAAGAGGGGACGGTTGCTGAGCGATCGTGTTTCGTTTCGCTCAGTTCGATATGGTGGAGGATCGTGGAACAGCGGTCAGATATGATGATTGCATAAGAATATGCTGAATACGCAGGCGCGGACCAACCAGTGGGATCGGGTTGGTTCGACGACTGCCGAGCGGTCGTGTCTACAGTCGCTTAGCTCGATATGATGACGAACGATGGAACAGCCGTCAGATATGGCGGTTACCTGCGAATATGTTAAATGAGCAGGCGCGAACCAACAGACGGCAAAATTCATCAAGGTGTGGCCGGGGTTGGCGGTGGCACGCCAACGCTTAAAAAATAGTTACACTACCCAGTGACGGCTTCGTATCACAGCGAGCACGATCCGTAGAAAAAGATTGGAGGCCCATGATGCCTTGTAGGTACTTCGTGAAAGAAAAAAGGCTACGAGAAGGAAACTCCGAATGACCGAAATCTCTGCCACCAGCAGGCCAAGCATGAAGCGATGTACTAGTGGCCACAGCAATATGGAAAGCAAGAATGTGGCAGACCGCCAACAAGATGGGAAATCCGCTGCGAAGTCTATATATTGTTGCATGGATGCAGTAAGCTCAGAATTGCGAAAGGTGGAAAAACTGGCAGCTGCATCGATGGAGAAGACAACAAAATCGATGGAATCACAGCTATACAAGTTATTCAAGGTATTCATGATAGTATTCAAGTGTCTCATAAATTCGGGATCCACCTTTCTCCACATGCAGAAAAAAGTCAAACGGAGAGTAATGTATAAACTGGTGAAACACTAGTTCGGCAAAAATTTCATCTACAGTTGTTGCCGACTGAACGAAGAGCAGCCTCAATAAGCGCTGAAGAAAGTTACTCAGCGATGTGCTTCCATGTGGTGATAGTCGAAACGCTTAGAAAGTATTTCCGGTGATATGAAACAATCGCATGAGTGCACCACAAATATTCATCTACGATGAGCATAAAAATTCTAAAACTCCACATTCTTTTAAATTCCACATCATCAAATTCTATGCTTAATGAAACATTGAGAAATAATTTCAACCGCTCAAAATAGGTCTCGAAAAACTAAGTGTATGTGTATGAAAAATAAAATAAGTATACGATGGAAAATTTTCGGACTGACAACACATAACAACCAGTTCCTATTTAAAGAGTCATCACATGTGGCTCAGAATTTACTTCCATAAATGCTGCATCGATAAGTGCTTGAATTATTTGCAGAATAACTTTTATTTGCCGAACTGTAAATCAATCAAAAAGTGCACAAATTTGTTGCAAATTGTCGATTTTTGTGCAAAAATTGAGATATTAGAACGAGTCGAAGAGTGCAATTGTAATATTTTAGAGAATCGAGAAATAGAGGAATATGCTCGAAGATGTGTGCACTTTGTTCTATGAGCAAAAATCAACGAACGCAATGCGAAATGTAGGGGAATATGTTACAAAGCGGCGACCTTCAAGAATTACGATGGAAAAATATTCTTCATCATTGATGGAACTTCTGAATGATATATGCATCGTGCATAAAAGAAAAAATAAACGATTCTTTCTGATCAGAAAAAGGAAAACGTGAAGTTCCATTTTACTACAATTTTTCTTCAATCGTTGGCATGCGATATAAAAAACGAAACATTTGAAAATGATACAACGTGAAAGTATTCGTGAAGAAGAACAAGGAAGAAATTTCAGTGATGATTGACAAGATATGATCATAGAAGAACTAACCGTTGTGTTTATGTTTCGCTAAATGATGACAACAGTAGGTCGAACTTTTATAAAATAACATCACATTTCACTTAGGTAGGTATCGTTGCAAGAAAACTTACTCTTGCAAATATATCTACGAGAATCGATAGAACGATGCGTATCGCATCAATGCGTGAATTTCGCCTAATTTTGATGTCATTTGAACTTTTCGTTGAGCGCAATTTGCTCACTTATCGAACGTGAACGTGTGTATTTAATTTGCTCATTGGTTATTGGTAAGATGCCCATCATTTTGCGTTAGAATAATTGCGTGATCAATTATGACATTTTTAACGAAGAAATTAGATATGATCAAAGTGATGTTCATTCATTTCAAGAAATTGATAGAGGTAGGTGCAAAAAATTTATGCGCTCAAATTAAAGTATGAGAAATTGAAGAAATGTGACTATGAAAATGAAATATTTCACGTGAAAGAGTTTTTTCCCAGAATAGCAAGAGTACAACATCTGGAAATGTTAATTTTGTTCTTCCTCTCGGCAATGACCCTCGTAGACATTTCGTTTGTCACGGATCTGTTTTCGATCAACGGCCTCTGAAAAAAACTATTACAATATTCTCTTAGTAACGAATCAATTTTTGATACTTTGTTCTCTTTAGCGCCGATCAAATGAGCCTCTTCAATCATGCATCCTGGAACCGCCTACGTGCGTTTTTTACCAGATATTCATGTCACATTGCTCGAAGCTTCCATCAGTAAACGCAAAATGC
Organism: Toxascaris leonina; assembly: GCA_022844705.1. Classification (NCBI taxonomy): domain Eukaryota; kingdom Metazoa; phylum Nematoda; class Chromadorea; order Rhabditida; family Ascarididae; genus Toxascaris; species Toxascaris leonina. Next base: position 30,440 of record JAARMF010000638.1, on the reverse strand, counting down.
CTAGCAGGAGAGAATAGAAAATATGAAGGTAAGGGGAAATACTTTGACTATTTTTTGAATGTTGTTTACATTCTGAGCAAAACTTCACGTATGCTTTTTTAAATTCTGGGGCGTGGATGGTTGACGCGCAAACGAAGTTTTTGAATATTTGTTCTATTAGCCGTATGATGCAATTTTTGATCTCGAACATTGCAATACAATAACGAATGTACATTTATCGCTGTTAGAAGAACAGTTTTGATGTAAATAATTTTTTTACTCTATCCTATGGAGAAATAAATCATGCGATACAAAGTTGCTATGCCCGCAGGCATTCGAAGAAGCTCTAAGAAAAAAAGAGCAACTACACTGATATGCATGTATGATCTGTGAATTCTGTCTTATTCAATCATCATCTGTCTTAACGGAATTATGATTTTGAGGTCAAAGGTGAAGTTGTTTGCTGAATTCAACTCATGGATTTGCGTTTAGTTGATCGAATAATTGAATGCAAAAAAAAGAAACGCATTAGGAATTGTAAACAATGCAATCGTCGTTGAAAGAAAGCAAATGTATTATGGATAGCGATGATCACGTTAGTGATAACTCTGCCCATCACTGCTAGCAACATCACCACTTCATTTCGGTAAGCACCTTTGTTTTGCAATGTACCTGCATAACCGAAGGAGGCACCGATCGATACTATTGTTCAAATAGCGTCATGCAATAGCACGTTAAGTTTTACCACATGTAGGACATCAGATGAAGATTTTTTTTTTTTGGTGCTTGATAGATGTTTAGAAAGCACAGACCCTATTAAGAAACAGCAAAACAGAAGTCGGATCACAGACTTGTGGGGGAAAATCTCACTCAAATATCTCTGATAGAAGCGATACGCCCAAACCAAGTCACTCAAATATTGTGCGTAATTTATTTGAATTTTTTAATACTTGCAGTTTTTTGTGAGCTGGAAAGTTCCCATCAGAATCGAATGTTTCAACTTTCCGATTGAGCGATCGTATTGATACACATCATCGACTACTTCAAAAATATGATCAATTAGATTTCAGCTCTTAGCAAAATACTCTAAAAATTTAAGTTCAAATCGCCCTCGAAGTAAAAGTTTTTTCTATTCAGATTGAACAGCTCCCTGAAAATTGGAGTCTGCATGAAGTCTCTCAACGATTACACGTCTTCTACGATTTTGACTTCTCTCCCTCTTCAGTTGGGACGTGTTAGATGCCTCATAGGTGCTTCCGATAGAAAGAAATTACCATTTGTCCAATATATCTGTACTCTTCTTGGTTTGCATATGACTTTACGATATGATAAAATGATAAAAAAAGCTTCTGCTCCTGGTTACACGTTCGTTCTTTTCCAATGAAATGACCAAATTTCTAGATTACTTGCCTTGTCTCCAAAAATGTTACGGGGAATGGGATTATGATGTTGTCACAGTGTTTTATGAAAACTATTGGAGAATCACCAGGATTTTTCTTGCACTTCTTCTTAAAGGCATTAACTGTCGATAGCTCAAAAGGGAGTATATGATTACCATTAGCTTTGTTTTTCAATGATTTTTGAACACTTATAATGTCATAAAAACTGTACTTCAAAGTCCAATCTAGTCCAATCTAAAAAGCTCACCTCTTAACAACGATAAACGTTTTGTTTGTTTGCGAAAGCTACCGTACGGTGAAAAAAAACATTTGCATCAATAAAATTCTTCTATATTTTTCACTTTTCCTGTTATCAAGGTGAACTGTAGGCCTTGAAAAACGACAAGAAGCAAAGAAGAGATCAATTTTTCAAAGACTATACCAACCTTTTTAGCATCCTTGAAATAAATTCAAAAGAAGACTGGCAATTACACTGGGAAAGATGTGATTTAATTGGAGGGAATAAAAACCGTGATGGCAGCAGTTGAGATGAATAATGAACGGAAAATGTCACCAATAAATTACTGTTTCTTTCATAGTCAATATATATGTAACCAAAAAATATTGAATTCGAGACGAAAGCATTCGATTAAGATCGTGAAGAAAATCGAGAAAATTTCCACTAACCGAACATAAATCAACATCGAAAATCAGACTGCATTCGAACGCCAAATGATAACCATTGAGGAATTTTTTATGTACAATGAGAAGGATGAGAGTTCGCTTGATTATATTCCTCTTTAACATTTCGTGGCGTTCAATTATTTCCTTACGAGAGGAGATAGCTATTTCAAGTGAAATGAATACTCCACAACAATCGTCGTTTATTAATCAGTGAAAATAGGCGTTCACATCTCATTATATTATCACTATTATTATGCTTTCAAATATAAAGAAAGACTTTGCAATCCGTTTCAGTGAAACACTTCATCGAATTATTGTTATCATTTTCAAGTGATTCCTTACAATGACACTTTTGCTGCATCTAATGTTACTAGCTAACGTAACCGGAAGTGATTTTACAGCATAATATTTGAAACGGCAGCACAATTTTAGTTTGTGGAGGGGGAAAAAAGATGACATCAAGAAAAATGCAACAAAATCGCTAAATGACACCCTCGTCCAGAAATTTAATTTATAAAACGAATGCGAATGCGAAAACAAAATCCACACCGACTGGAAGCAAAATTTTCTCAAGAACGGCACAAAAAGATCAAAGTCTCAACGATCGATGAGTCATGAACTTCATTTTGTCGTAAAAATTAATTACGCAGCATCAGATGTGAGTCACGGATGTGATTTATGTTCATCCGTAAAAAAATGTACATTTGTCCAATATGCAATCAGATACAACAGGTTACACACGTTGAAAAAAAAAAAGGAAGCAATTCTCAGGACGTGAAGAAATAATTAAGTTTTGAGACGGAAAACAACAAAAAGGACAAGAATCATTCAGAAAAATATGCGAGAGGAATCAAATTGATGCAGTAAAGAATGACTGACCACTATTGCGAGCAATAGGAATATATCGCTTGCAATTGATAAGTATCCAAAAAATCAGAGGGAATGGAGTTCGATTGTTTGAGCAAAAAATTGAGAAGAAATGGACGAATTGTTTAAGAACACCAATAAATGATTGCAATCCCTCTTTTCTGTTCTTTTTTTTTCTTTTTCATGCCAAAAAATATTAAAACGCATCAAAGCTCAAACTATAAACTATGAAGAACTTCTTTCGCGAATTCGATTAGCGTTTTTATTCACTATAATACCGTTACACATTTCTCATTCTCTGCCGCATTGAATCTGCTACGAGGCTGATCATCAAAAGCAATAGCCCAAGATGCCTTGAAGTGACATGTGAGATATAAGAGTCCAACAGTAACCCATCTCCAGGACATTGAAAAAAGTGAATGCTTCCATATGAAGCGGGACTGCTTCATATAGAAGCATTCACATTTTAGGTGAGCATCTGCAGAGTGCTTTCAGTGGCATGGTTTTATTTCGATCCTAATCTTGGTATCAGAAAACCTACCTTTCTTTTTAACCCTCGCCCTCTTCGACCGCATCATCGCTATACAATTGAAGATTGAGATTATTCGCTACATCGGTATATGCTCTACGCCAGGATAATGTGGAAAATTTGTGCGCTTGCAAATTAGAGCCAATCTAGCTTTTATTTAATTAATTTATTTATTTAATTAATTTTATTTATTCATTTTGTCATCAGCTGACAATAGGCAACGCTTCACAACCTTCAACGATCACGTTGGCTCTGCATGTTAAGCAGCTGAGTCAGCAGAATAATTGAGCTCTTAAAAGCGATTGTCTCTGCCCAGGGCCGAACATTGAGGAAATTTAATTTCCTATCCACCTGATTTCAATTCTGCAATTTTTCTTTACCAAGCTGTTATATGACTGGGAGACATTCTCTGAGAAGAACTAGAAACCAGATTTTTCATGAATCCGCTGGTGGTCAGAAGCATATGCTAGCACCACATCAAAGCAATTGAAAGAACCCCTCCGACACACTTAACTCAGGAAGAAATTCCCACTCGTTTCTGTAACCACGGCCACACTGGGGCAAAGTCGTGGTTGCGGATGTCGCCCCAATTAGAAAAAGGACTCTTATATCTTGGCTAAAAATTATAGCTTTGCTGACGGAAAATTTGATAATCCTACAGGCCCATAATATTTGTAACTGGATTTCACTCACGGAGCCGGATCTATGGAAGAAATGTCTACAGTTATCGAGAATAGAGCCAATGAATGCAAAACAGCCTTGGTTTCAAGCAGCTGCATATTAGAAATTAGCGTACTCTGAAAAATTTGTATGAGCGACCCTCTATATTCGCATAATTTTATCCCAATTCATGTGCCTAAAAAGAAGTTATAATGACATAAAAAAAGCTGATTTTACAACTAATCACTTTTCTGATTAAATCCAAATAATAATGACTTCAGAGAGAAAATGTTCGCAATATCTCCGCTTACACATAATATCAATTTGAGCTGAATCTATTGAAATAGACCGAAGAAAGAAAAATTCACCCGAAAGTTTTTCTGCTGGAAGTTAGCATCAATAAAAATATTTTTTATAGTTAAGAAAATAAATTTCCCCTCTAATAGTTGCGGTAGGAAGAAGAGGCATAGAAATAAAAACAAATATGGGGGGGAGGGGGGGGGGGGAGTAATCATGGAACTCAGTGAATGAATAGAGCTGTGAAAGACGGATATAGGAATTATGCACAGAACCATTTACAAGACCTACCAAGAATGTTGACTCTACAGCAATGCACCGAGTATCATCAATCAACCTAGAGATTTGATAAGGTATGGACCACTCAATGCATCACACCGATCAGGAAAACGCTCGAAAACCAACTCAAATTTCCATATCCCCTAAATACTTCATCGCCCATTCTTCAGCGGCCAAGTAAACCAGTTTGATTCAACTAAAGTAATTAAAGTTTATGAGGTAATCACCCTCCCCCCCAAAAAAAACACCGATTCCCTTCTACGGCGAAAAACATTTGTGTTTAACGAATATAGCCAAGAAGGCTAATGGGCTTGCGCTAAGTAAACCAGTCTCAGAGAGATCACCCGTTCACCAATGAGACTATTTCATTGGCTATGTCAAAAAAGATCACAGAATTCGACTCAGTCGACGAATATCACACTGCTCGATATTACCATCAGACGTTTCCAGTCGCCGCCTTTCAACTATGTTTTTATGATGCATTCTAATGACATCAATAAAGAAAGCAATAACACTATGTGCCACATAATTCATCACCCTTCAAAACTAAAGAAGACTCAACCATAAAGTTTCATTGATTCTCTTCTCGTTTCTTTTTTCGCCACATCTTCAATGGGTTTCGCTTAAATGGAAATCTGCTTAATGATAATAGTCATACTGTAAGTGCAATTCGCACGAGAAATCGACGATGACCTAAAAAAATACGAAATCCTTTTGTATGCACTATCTAATCTCTTTGTCTCAACAAGTGCATTTCGTACTTTGCACTGAGAACACTCCATAAATATTGCCCTCGAAATGCCATCATCATAATGCGATCGTTTAGCAAAATGAGGTACTCGTTTTACTAAACGATCGCATTATGGCGATGATACTTCGGGAGCAATAATTATGGAAACGAAGTAAAGATCGTGATGATTCAAGAGACTAGTCCTATTGTTGATTAATTCGATGCTTCATTTTCACAGAACACTCTACTTCTTATACTAAATATTTACGTCCACATATAAAGTATAAAGAGAGGAATTGCTGTTACATGATATACATAAATTCCTTTTCATTGCTGTGCCGTTTTTCTCTATGCTATAGTTTGTTGCTGTCGAGTTGTCTTTATTTATTATCTCATTTCATCGGTCTGTTAGCGTTATTTTTCGAATAAAATTATGAGCTCACCCCAACACCATGATGTGAAGTCCACTATTCAAGCAACAAAACATGTATGAAGCTCAGATACTCGACAGCAGAAATGCGCACTCTTTTCAAGTGCTTACTGAAGAAATACAGCATCTGGTGAAATTAACGAAAATTCTTCAATGATTCCAAGAGGATTGAATTTCTAACTTTCAGCTTATTTAGAATACTTTTCAAGTAACACTGATTGAGTAATGCTTATTTCCATTTTCGCACCATTTCAAGATATTGATCATATGCTTCCACCATGATGTAAATGAAATGCATCGTATCCTTCTGAGCCTTTTTTTCTTCAAAATTAGTGCGCTTTACAAAACCCTCGCACGAAGCCAGCAAAATTCACAACAATAACGGCAACATTGCACAAATCTCCATCGAGTCTGAAGGAAGCAGATATACTGTCGTCTACAACGTTTTATCAACGACCTTAATGCACAATGATGTCGCAGCCAGCGACTATATGCACTGAAATTTGATGAAAATTTGATGAAAATTTTCCCCATTTCTTGCAATGTATGGTGGAGGATCGACGCTCAACGGTCTCCTTCAGAGAGCGTCGCCTCTCATCTCGATACGGAAAGCACTCTCGTTTAAAAACTGCTCATGAAATCAACGTCTCACTTTGCATAGGTGCTGTCTTCTGAGAATTCTTCACGATCAGCGAAAGAAAAAAAAGCAATGAAAATGCAGCAGAAGAGACTGCGAAGCTTCGCTCGACCTAAGCAACAACAATTCGCACATTGGGCAAACCTCATCGCCGACAACAACGATCCCATGATCGCCTATGAAACAAATGCAGTAGGAATCTTTTCGGCGAACGTCATATTAGACTCTATAAATTCATTTCTGAAGGTCTTTATTAATTTGTACCACAAGAGCATACTTCTAGTTAATCGATGGAGAGGATGCTGCTTTAGTTTCCTGCGTTATTCGCACCACCCTTCCCTCCATTTCTCCCCTCGCTATCCTGTCTCATTCGCATGAAAGAGACGCAATCAAACATGTGAAGCCAGTGTACATAGAAGCAAGTGATCATTAACGCTGCAATATGTGAGATGATCAAATGGGTGTAGCAGTGGAATATGGCGAACAGTAAGGGTGGTGAAGAAGAAGTGAATTCAGTAAAGGTGAATACCTTGAACACCCTGAACAGCTGTGATTTCATCGGTTTCGCTGTCCTCTCCATCGATGCAGCTGGCAATTTTTCCATCTTTCGCGATCCTGAGCTCACCGCATCCAAGCAACACCAAGTAGACGTCGCAACGAATGTTCCCATCTTAATGGCGGTTTGCCGCGTGATCGCTTGACCTCTCTTTGGCACCATTCAAAAATTCGGTTGATTCGCCTGTTGCCATTCTTCTTGGCTACGTGACCAGCCCATCTTTGTTTTCTTTCGTACATCTTTTCAACAGTGTCCCGGTCTAGAACGCAAGTCTTTGTTCGCGATGTGCCATGCGTTGTAGTCTACCCTCCATGCTTTCCATGGCTTTCTGAGTTGTCGCTAATTTGTTTTCTTCGGAAAGCGTGGTGTTCCAAGTTTCACACCCATGCAGTACTACAGTAAGGAAGGTGGAACTGAAAAGTTCTGCTTTTAAGGACGGTACTGTCTTCGCATCACAGAAGATATCTTGAGCTTGAGAAGGTTGTCCATTCTGCTTTTCTTTTGCTCAAGTCTGGAAGCTAATTGATGCTCATTTGCACAATTTGTCCCACGTACAAATACTGTTCCACGAGCACGATGTTCTCACTATTGAGTTTCATGGTGAACTGAGGACAAAGTGCGTTCTTCATCCACTTCGTTTTGTCTTCGCGAGTGCTGAGCCCAATTTGACTGCTTGCAAAAAGAGATTGGGGGCGAACTGCTTAGGCCTTTCCTGATATAATGCCTCTCTTCGAATTCTTTTTTTTTCTGCTAGGAAGTCGATTGCAATCTCCGCTCCTAGGAGACGGTGATGTAGGTAAACGGCTTCGCCAGATTCGGATAGTGCCATCACGTTTGTCACCAGTCTTTGTTTGTCTGTAAGAACGTAATCGATTGGACTGTTAATAATGAATAGAACTGTTAATAATGAAAGAATTGCGTATATGCAGTTTACATTTGCAACTATGGTTGCGGAAATTTGGCTACACGACAAGGTTGCACATTGTAAGCATAAATGCGTAGATGCGAATCGTCGATGGGGAAGAACCAGCAGATTTTTTACAGAATAACGTCAAGAACAAAGTATTCTTGACATTCATGTCACATTTCCTGACCCAACGTTTATCAGACTATAATTAAATGAACCTCTTCAAGGAAAAATCCTAGACTCTTGCTGAATTAGACGAATATTTAAGTAGTAAACCAAAAACCAACGAATGAGAACAAAAGAAATGTGCATGCGAAATGGTACTTAAGATGCTCCTGGACAATATGATTCTTTATAGGCGAACACCGTGTGAAATCGAAAGCGCGGAACGAAATGCATGCTTCACCCCATACAGGTAAAACTATGCTGATGCGTGAGAGGTGTCGGGATAGAAGACGGTTAGAGGCAACGCTGAACGTTCCATAATCAACCAACAATGGAAGCAGCTGCTGCTGCCGTCGTTTCGCATTTCAAGTTGCGATGACTCAAGAGGCGTGCGATCAACGATTAACGGCCTTGCAGATTTCCGCACAACGATAAACCAAATAAGTTCTAAAACTAGGACGTCGGTCGGGAACATTGTTTCCCAAAAGCTTTCCTGTGGGAAAAATTTATCTCAAAAAGCATGTATCTCTCCGCTCTGGTCACTCATGTTCCTGTATCTGTTACTCCCAACTGTGCCTATTCACTAAAAAAGGCTGTTTCCCTGCGCACAACTATTCCATATGCAACAATGTTCTGCATTTCATTTCATTCTTAGATTATTCTATTATCTATATGTTTTACTCTCATCCCGTTGCTACCGTTTCTTAATCGCTCCCGCACATGGGCGGTTAAATGCGAACGTCGCTTCCTTTGTCGTTCTAATATAGATAGCTTCATTCATCTGGTACAAACGGATCACCTCAAATCATCTTTTAACTGTTCGTGCAAAGGTTGCGAAAGAAACGACAACCGAATTTGTATATTCACTCTCAAGGGTGCTGTCCACTAGTGTTTATTGCGTTAGCGCGCAGTTACCAATGCGCTCAATATTCTCGAGGCCATGGCGCCTACGCCGTTCTTTAGTAAGTTTTGTCCACTTATTTCGTGAATAACTGAAACTACTTGCACAAGCCTTCTGGTTGTTCCTTAGTTCTTTCAATTCCATCTAGTGCCCGCTTAGAAATGAAAGTGAATGACCTCAATGTATATGCAAAATGCAGCACATGTTTTTTTGCGAAGCTGTTTGCGCTTTCCAAGTCCGCCGACTCCATGGAAATTTTAAAATGCGTTTTAAGAAGCCTTCATCGTGGCAAAACGCATTGCACGGATTCATTTATGTGGAAGTTCTTCGAAAGAAGATATATGAAAGTTTGTTTTGGATCTGAAGAGTTGATGCTTGCCCACATAGGGCGTCTGCCGCGAACATAAACCACTCCTGCTTCTCATAACGGTTTTTATCTATATTTTGCACCGTAAGCCTGAAGGAGACACGTCTCATGTCGAAATACGAGTAAATTAACGCGAATAGATGTCAAAATATTTATGAGGAATGCAAATTGAATTCATACTGCCATGGAATCAACTTGCATTCATGCATTACAAATATTCAAAAATGGTAATGCCCTTACCCCGATGAGTTGTGGTTGACTGGACGTTGATGATGGCTTTCTCCTCGTCTGCTGTGTAAAAGTCTCAGCTTCTTAAGTAAAATGAAAGCTAGTGAATTCGAAGGTTTTTTGAAGCGTTTTTTATGTTGCTTTGTCAAGCATTGGAATCCTATGGAGCTGGAAAGCATTATATTTCAAATTCACTGATTATAGGGGACTGACGATAAGAACATTTAGCAGGCTCCAAAGTTCGACATATTCGGAAGCGTTAGAGGGCGTCATGAATCGATACGGACCAGTGCCAAAGCGAGACTTCATGAAACATCATTGACGCGTTTGATTTGACCCTTGACGACAAACAGTCATAAAATCGACAAAACAGTAAAAAATTGAATAAGCACCCTTTTAGCCCCCTCTGTCTTCTTCTTACCCCTCTCTCCACTTATAAGTCGGTCCTAGGGAGCCTATGCGAGTCTCGCGAGATGTGGTCCAGCCGGCCATCATTATTATCGAACGCCTCTGCTAATTCCGCATTGCCAGGATCCAGCTCCACATGTACACTTGAAGAGCAATTTTTTGACTCAATTTTTGTTCGCATGCTTGTTCCCGACCTGGTTCAACTACTGTGTCATCAACTGCATAGGAGTTGAAATCACTATCTTCCCGATTTTCAAGCTTTGCTTATTAGCCGAAAAGTCTCAATTACCTATAATTTGCTAGCTGGACCCCTGCTCCGTGCCTAATGAAGAACTCCCGTCATGAAGCATGGAATGGCGTCCTCTCAAAACTGGAAAACAAAAGCAATCGAAACATTTCTGACTCGCTTTTAGAAATGAAAAACAATAATGTTAAACAATCCCTCTGAAGGACTTGTTGAGCGCTTATTATTTGCATGAGCGCTATTGAACAAAAGTTCTCAATAACCTGATACGCGTCTGGAATTCTCTGCCGCTGGAAAAGTTCCCGAACCTCCTGCTCTTGAAGGAGGTTTTATCATTAATTTAAATTTCCTGCACCGTGCAGTTGTTATGTAAGCATCTTGCGCATCACTCTACGAGATAGTGCTGGGTTAGCAGCTTTCACATTTGGCGCTTTTTTTGTTTTGTATTTGACTCATTTATGAAGCATTCACTATTAATTCTTCGGAAAAGATACGTTCGCTATTCTCAGCCTGGTTGACTCTGAAAGGGAAGTTTTTTTTCCGAATGCTCTCATCGCAGTTTCGTGGTCGACTAGTGATGTCGTTATATTCAACGGTATTGTACTTTTCGCGCTGTACCTTTGCTAATACCGGGTGTAGCGACCAGTCGCGAAGTACATAAAACGGAACTCGTAATATATGATTGCAAAGCCGCCAAAGGATAGAGCCGGCCATGGGATAAGACAGATGTGTTTCTAATCGTTCGATATAACAAAGACGGCGAGCCAAAAACGGGAAACTTTCAAATCTGAACAAACCTATTTTGAGATCTTGGACAGCATGGCTATCGATGAGCCGTAAACGCATAGTGATAACTGACTTAGGTGCAAACCTAGTGTGCACTTTTGTTAGTGAGTACGAGGTGCTGCATGCTGAAACAGGAAACACGGGTCGCGAAGAGGTAACTACAATAAACAGCTCAGGCGTCGAAGGTGATCGTGCATCTATTCGCTCTGGTGACGACATTTTCGATCCAATGACGATGAAACTGATGGTTTTAAAATCACAAATAGGAAAACTGGGCCCGAGATTCGATTTTCAAGAAGATTGAGCTGCGCCGTTCATACACTGCAGCTGGAACTGATAGATGGCTTGAAGGCAGCTGGATATCGTAATTGGGTCAGTGTACCAATAAGGATCATCCGGAGATCGTGAAAAAATGCCCTGTGCTTTTTACGATTCCTCCGTCCCCAATCTCACTTTCTATTCTGCGGTGCGCTGTTGCGAAAAAATTTCCCAATTGCTTTTTGCTTAATTCAATTTCCTGTTGCGGTGTATTCCAAACTGTTGCACTTCATACCGGTACGATTCATTAAAGTTGAAATAACATCGGTGCTTCAACTGTTTCCGATCTCCACCTTTGACACATTGTCGACTCCGTACATACATCTTGTATGCGTTCGGAAATCTGCCTCATTTCATTTGAAAATGAGTGGTGGCTGTCTATTTAATCAGATAATATGGAAGAAAGTTTCCGGAGTTTCGACGGGAGCGGAAGGAGCGTGAACATTTTATCCTCTGCCCATCCCATCTATTGGGTTTCGATGAAGAAAATAATGACTTTATTCTGAACCCTGTTTCGGTAATTTTCTTCTTGAATATTTTCAGTCGTCGATCGCTCTATTCTGACGGACTTCTCTCCTTCGACTCATTAATAATTGATTCATCTTGTCTTGTTCAATTTATCAGGAAAAATCCAAGTTGCCAAAAATATAGTATTCGTATTGTACTTTGGGGTTAAATTTAGGGCTATTGCACCAAATCCGAAGCCGCAGCAACGTTAGAAACACACTATAGCAGGTATTTGGAGAAGTGGTGCAATTACAGTGTTATATCATTCTCGAGGGAGAAATGTAAGGACAGTATTATGCCAAATTTCGCGTACAATTGCGCCGCCGGTGCTAACACCTCGTGGGGGTTATCAACTTACGCCAACAGCAAATTACTCAAGATATGCTCCTCCTAGAGGACTACTTGCTGCAGACTGTTCCAGTTGTAACATAGTTTACGGAATGAATCTGGCGGAAGAAAAACAACGCACAGCAGAAGTCGTTCAGTTCCACATCAAAATTCGCTACGATTAATGATGTCACTGTACTAAGCAGTGTTTTGCTTTTTGCATTGCACTTGTACTTATACTGAGTAAAGTACAAGCACAGTACTGCTCGATTTTCGGAGAGTGGTAGACAAGAGAATTGTACTGATTTTTTGGAAAAAAGCACAAGTATATAATACCATATTTTCTCTGTACATATACTTAAAATGTACCTCATCGGAAAAACCCCGTGAAAATGTTAGTGCACCTTTGCAGTTTTAAGCTTGTCTGCTGTAGAACATAAACTGTCATTTGAAAATCTGGAGCCGTGCTATCCGAAATGTTCAACGAGATCAATAATACTGAGAAACTGTCATGCATTTCAGGATGGTTTTTTATTGCTGCTCATATTTCAAGGGTTAGTTCTCCTCCTCATCTTTTAGATTTTTATGGCTTCATCTTTTATGACAGAATCAGGACAGAAAATTCATTCTCCATGACAGCAAATGGATACTGTTTCTGAAAAAAGCACTTAATGAGGACTTTCTTGAAAATCTAGTCTCATTTATTTCTTAAGTGTATTTTTTCGTTTCCGCATCACGAATTAATCGAAGTGACAGAAGCAAGGTAAATATCATATCCCATCTGTCACGACCAGTAGCGAAATTGATGGAATGGAAATCGTAATATGTGATTGGAAATTCGCCAAAGGCTAAAACCAGCTACGGGGTAAAAAAGGAATGGTTCGAATCGTTCGATGTAACAAAAAGAGCGCGCCAAAAAAGGGCAACTTTCAAATGAACAAAGAGAGTACACCAAAACAAATGAGTATTTTGAATATAATAAAGGCTATTGCGAAATACCAAAATGGGGTATAGAAGGAGGACCCTGCGGCTTAAGACAGCAGTTAAGTCAGTCTTAGGATGTCGGCAGTTGTTGACTCTCGCCAATTTGTTGATACTGTCTTTTTTGTTTGTCACCCGTATTGTTGCATGTTTGTGTTATGTCTTTGGAGGTGGAGACCGGGATGCAGGAAGAGAGGTGTACGCAGAGATCCGGTAGGGTGTTTCGATCACACGAAGGGATGGGTGGCAAACTAACTCAAATCACTTTCTGATGTTTTCTGGATGACAGTGCTGGTATTTTGTCGATCTTTTTGGATTAAGATCAATCTAGCAAAATTTATGTGACAAACGTTACGTACCAAACTATATAAGGCAATGATAATAAAAAGGGTCCTTTTATTTCCGTGGATTCCCAAGTTTGAAAAGCATCACTGAAATAGCACTACTGGGCATAAGCGGACCGCTGTATGGAAGTGTGATGAGGCGTTTACCACTCTATGTCGGGTGACTGTAGGGCTAACTTTTGGAACTAATGCTGTCCCCCTTGTTTTTCTAGAACTATTGCTGGGCGCCTCCTTTAGGTAGTTTTTTGTTCCTTCTGTTCATTTTGTGTTAATTTGCACAGTTGCAGCTGGAGGTGAACACAGTCGCAGATTTTAAAATCAGATCGATGAGCTCAGGAAACAGCAAATAAGGAACTTGTTTCAAGATCTAAAGTCTTTTACCTAGGAGAGTTCCATCGCTGCAATCACACTATTCAATGAGCCTTCAATTCGCAACAGGCGGAGAAAAATTACCACCAAGAATAATTTTTAGAGAGAAGGGATGAAACGAGCTAAAAATTTTGAACCGTTCGCGTTACCAGCGCGTCACTGATAGCAATTGGTGATATGTACTTTGGCAGCAAAAATGTGAGGGAACTTGACGTAGTATCGGTTTTACGTTGCCACTCATTCGCTTACTTGTTGTTCGATGTCAGTTTTCGTGCGTCATTCTACTTCGTAACTACAATAAGTCAATTAAAGGTTTAATTATCCAAATTTGAGATTGTGCGCACAAGTATCAACAACGCCACTCGGGTAACTTCGCTGCTGAACGCGCGAAAAAATTGGTATTGAGCGTGCTAAAGTGGTCAGAAGCGTTGGCATTGGTGGAGTGCCAGTGGCGGTACCGGTGGTCTGGCTACCGTTGATCAGTGGTCGTGGCAGTCACATTGGACGAGTCAGTGGTCATTTCGGTGGCATTGGTCGGGTGCTAGTGAACAAAACGTTCGAGCCGTTGGTCAGTGGTCGGGCGAAGTGAACCAGGAGGAAGTCAGCGGTGGTAGCCGACGCATCAGTGGTAATCAAGGAGGTAGGCACGTGCAAGATGGCAGCAGACCAGTCAACAGCATCAGGAACACGATTTTTCTTGTGGAACCCTTTTTCCCTTGTTTCTGACCCTTAGTGATTCAGAAAATATTGCCGACTTTCTCCTAAAAAGGAGAAAGTTTCCATACCATCTCATCCGGTGTAAAGTTACGAAGTGATCCAGAGAAACTGTAGGTGCCCGCAATGTGACGGCCGTTAATTAGCAGCCTAACAATGACAAGCGCAGTAACCCATCAGAGAGTCCGACGTGAAGCAGAATATGCTGAAACGTGAAGTGATCAGCGATCTGCGATCAGAAACGATCTGTGAAGTGAAACATATCCTCAACACCAATAGGACATCGCCGAAAAAAGGATATGAAGGTTCTGTAAAGGTTGGCAACTGTACCCGGCACATCTTTGAGTACGCTCTCCAGCCAGAATTTTCACCAGTATTCAGCCGTACTAAATCATACATCCGTCCTCCAAGATCCTGAGTAGGACTTTTACCCACTTGGAGGGACCGTTGAGAGACATTAAGGACGGGACTGCAGCAGAAATGACGGCGTCGATTCGAGCATCCGTCGTTTTTAAAACTCGGAGTGGAAGGTTTGTTAAGAGATTGTAACAGCTGCAATTGCTGCAACGTTCCGGGCATCATGTTGCGTGTGGATGGTGCAAAAATGCATTTTTCAGGTTTCAGGTGACACGGGCTTCGTGACGCGCCGAAAAATGACCAGGTCTACCTCGATCCCATGGACAGCATGAGCATCGATGTGGCTTCAACATAGAAGGATAAATGGCTCAGATGCAGAAATAGTATAAACTTTTTCAAAAGGAGGACGTTGTACTGTACGCTGTAACTGAAAAAACACGGATTGTGAAGAGATAATTGTTGGAAATAGCCCAGGCGTCGATCTTTACGATGCATCTTTCCGCTTTGACGACGGTTTTTTGAATTCGATGAGGATGAAACTGATGAAAAGACAGACAGCAGAACTGGGTTCAATCAGACTTCCAAAAGGATTGAGTAATGTGATTAATGCATTGCAACTGGTACTGACAGGTAATCTTGAAGCAGGATGTATTGACCGCTGGGGCTTTCTCTCCCCTGTAGCCAATATAATTTGAAGGTTGTGAAGTTCAACTGGCCTGATCGCTTTGTCTATCGCTTCCACTCAGTCGACGATTTCTTGCGCCGTTTCTCCTCTTTGCTTCTCATAATGATTCTTTGGAGTGCTTCTTCTGAATAGAACAACTGCTCCTGTCTTGCTTGTTCCAAACGTTAGTCCGTTCTACTCTCAAACTTGGCTAATTAAACCTTTTGCAATTTAGTAACGGCACATACATCCGCAGCGCACGCATAGCATGCGATGCAGAAACACAACGACAGTAATATTGAACAGTTACAGACACCGCAACGGCGGTTATAAGACATGCGACGCGCGCCTTCGGATAAGCGCAAAACGCAAAAAAGCAAAACTGAAAAGAATAACTTCTTCACCCTCCTCTAGAATTATTTCTAAACCACAGGTGCCTCCAGTATTCCGAATGGGCCGTCAATTTGTGAGGCATTCAATATAAATAAGCGAAACGCATAACCGGGGTCGCAGAGCACTGGGAATATAAACAAAGATGCCATCCCGATGACAACAAGGAAATTATCTATCGAGATAAAGTAGTAACTTCATATGTAAAGTATACTGAAAGGCATACTGCTGCACTGATAATCCCAATTACCAAAGAAATGCAGAGCACCACCTTTGACAATAATCAAACGCCCAAATTCTTTTTGTGAAATGCCCTAAAACAGTAGTTTCACATGAGCATAAACATTAAGAATATTGCAGCGAATAACAACGAAGTATTTTACGACGAAATCTAAATTCCGAACTCACACAACTCGTCCCATGGCTACGTCTTTCCTCATCTCTGTGGACAAAATCTGGAGGGTAGCGGATTCTCAGAAACATTCGATTACAACAGACCACACAGCTCTTCGATTATTTACCTCTGGGAAAACTATACGGCAGCAAAAGCATTAATGCAATACCCGCAGTTTCACGAACGATGAACTTTCGACGGAAATGTTTCATGAACGATCAACGCGCAAATATATGGCAACCAAGCAAAGGTGAGAAAACATGCCGACGACAAGCAAACTTGTTTCAGCGCAACACAATGGTAAGCAAGCGAAAGGAAGCTGCAAAAACGGATCAGAAAACGTATATCAACCGATCTCCCGCCCACTGGCCCACTGTTAGCCTCGTAACTCATGTGAG
The DNA here is from genome assembly GCA_022844705.1 of Toxascaris leonina. NCBI lineage: Eukaryota > Metazoa > Nematoda > Chromadorea > Rhabditida > Ascarididae > Toxascaris > Toxascaris leonina. The sequence goes on along the minus strand of JAARMF010000638.1, from coordinate 13,644 downwards.
ATGATCGTTTACTATGCTCTTTTATAGGCTTCGTCGGCTTGCACTTTCGTTCACATCGCGGTTTCGTAACAAATCTCCTTATGAGAGACAATGACCGTTCACGAAGGCAGAGAGACCAGGTGCACTCGCGCGCTCCTTCTGCACCTTTAATATTTGCCTCACTATACGTTATATTGGCACTTGGCCTTATTAAAAGTTCAATCAACTCGCGAGTAGTCGCACCACCAGACATCCTATTGAGGTCGCTACGTTAATAAGGATCATACAGAAGGTTACGACAAAACAGCCAACGGCTGAACGACCACATAAAGTCCGGGTTGAATTTAATTTTCACGGTTTAGAAGTGGTTATTAGCTTATAGGTAATTTCTGAGATTGACAGAAATGCAAATTCATTCGTGCGCACAAAGCATGTAGTGGAGAAGACGAGGAAGCTCCATTCCCTCCTGTGTCTTCAAAGGGATGTGATTCATATATGCATTCGATTGACGGCTGGTATAAGCCTCGGTTTCTTTTCTACTGTACATTCTTCAGCTGTTACAGTTCATGCTTGTACGACCACTTAAGGTTCAAATGACATCGGTTTTTCAACTGTTTCTGATCTTAACGCTTGAAACATTGTTGTCTTTCTACATTCTTTTTGTATGCTTCGGAAGCATGCTCCTTGTCAATTTCGAGCCGTATGTATGTGAAAATGGGTGTTGGCTGTCTGGCTGATCAGACGATACAACAGAAGGTTCCCGGGTTTCGATAGGCACGAAATGAGTGTGAACGATCTGTTCCAGCGATCTCAATCCATTGACAAGTTCAGCAAACTCGCTTCTGATAAAAAATACCGATTTTGTTCCACAGCTTGTTTTATTGTGTTTTTAGAATCTTTTTAGTCAGTAATCGCCCTGCTCTGACGCCTTTCTTTCGTTCTAATCATGAATAATGCGACTCCTGTTCTCATATTCACGTCTATCAAGAAATACCGAAGCTAGACAAAGTATAGTGTTAGTACCGTAGTTTCGTAGCCAAAATACCTGGCATAGTATTGTATCAATTCCGAGACCGCAGGTACATCATAGCTACAGTACAACAGGTATTTGGGAAGGTGGTAGAAGTATGGTATTACATCATTTGTAGGGAGAGGTATAAGTACAGGATCATGCCGGCAACTTTGTTACAATGCCTTCATTAGTTACGACAACTTCAAGACGTTCAACTTCCTTCAACCAATGGAATATCGCGGATGAACTGCTGCTTGTTCAGAAGTTATCTTAAGAGGCGAAATATGTAGACCTTGTGAGCGACACAATGATTTGAGGCCAGAGCAATATGAGGAGCCGTCCTTTACGTTTTGTACTTGCCTTTCATCTTTAATGACTTGGAATGTGTAGATGATTTGAAAACTATCTCAAGTTTCAAGAAGCAGCGAAAGAAACATCATGCGATCAACACTAGAGTGACAGTGGTTGATAGAAACTTCGCGACTTAATTTTGTCAAATTATTATCATTTATAGTTTATGCAATATGTTTTATGCTGCCATCAAAAATTCGAAAATCATATTGCGATATATTTTACACTTCGGAACTTTCCTAAGGTATATTATACCTCCTTTCATGGTCTTAAAGATTCGATAAACTGCGTTGTAAATATTTCAAACTTTGACAAGTTTCATAACTTTTGCCTCCGAAATTGATAAACCATGTTCTCCTTTGTTAAGATGAAGTATAGATAAACCTAAAAACGTACAGTATCAGAATTGTTGCGAAGAATATTGCGGCTCGTAGAGTTTCATTCCATTATTGTCGAAAGAGCGGAGAAAAATGCAGTCATCTTCGATAGGCTGGCTCTACGGGAAGAAAATGAAACAAATTCTGCGGCTTGCAGTTTTTGATTTTTCACACTAGAAGAAATGCTTAAGAATATGCAGCGAGGCGTGTTCGATGTTCATCGGTCGGTGCTGCTGTTGTCGCAATGAAAAGACGTTCGATCGTTTATGGATCAGCAATGGAGCTGAAAATATCCAAGATAATGTTCGCAAAAACGGTTACTACCGCACGTTCGTTCTCATTTCAAAGGTCGGCTGTTGGCCACACCGAATTTCCTTCATTTTGTTCATATTTCAACAATATCGAGCAATACCTTGTAGTTATTATATCTGCACAAGCGGCATGATAAATTGCGAAGTGATTCGATGGGCACAACTTGCTGCATTTAGCATTTCAGTATTTTAACGCACAACGGAATTTCCTTGCTGTTTTGGAGTAACTGATGGTAGCGAATGAATGAGTGCACTCATATGAAAAATCTCACGGGAAATGGCACGTGTCCAAATTGTCATTCGCACGTTAAAGATGCGCCTGTTCAATATATCATTCAAAAAAGTGTTACAAGAAAATATGAAGGATTGATTCGCGAAAATAGATAGACTATCGTAAACAATCGCTCTATTTGCTAAAGATGTTCCAAAAATAAGTCTCATCCTCAAAATTCATCTCCCAACACTTTCCTAGGAGAATATTGAATTTTGCAATGTCTCCACATCATTTCGCATCTAAGCAGCTTGCGTGTTCGAACGTAACAGAACAGTAGCACAATCGCCTCTCGCATCAACCCCAAAAAGAATCTCTTTCATTTGTAACGAACCTTTAAAAATAGGATAACAGCTTTACTATACCCAACATGTCACGATATCCATTTCAACTGTGATTTTTCCTTCATTCTAGCCGCCATTCCATTCAACGCATTGCGTTTCAATGCAATGATATGCTAAGACCGATGCTTCTTAAAGTTGCGAACTTATTGCAGTCTGATGTGAACATGACACAGCGTAGAAGCAATTAAGTGTTCTCAAACGTTCCACTTTCTGTTATCCTCCTACTCCAGAAACTTTTCGACCACATGGGGCACTTTTAAACGCAAACATCTGTTTAGAGGGTCATGTGGGCACAGGAAACCTCCTCGTGTCAGCCGGAAATCCACCAGATCGCACGGAAGCCCTAATGAAGTGCTTGCACAAGGCAGTAATATTTATCATTAGAAATACCTACGTAGTCATTATTCATATGTTTCTGCCGTATAGAGGGTTTTTCTTAAAATCGTTAGTTCAATTACATTTACAAGCGCAAATTCAATTCACGAGGACCAAGGGAAGACGACCAAATCGGACCAAGGGAAGACGACCAAATCGAAACGAATGAATGTGTTGATATTTTTCTCCATTCAGTCGTGACGTATTTCGGCAAAATGCGACCTGAATCACGAGATATTTTGGTAGAAGGTAAAAGAAGGTAAGTAACGTGGAAACAAGCCAGCGTGTTATGAGATTAGGACATTCCAGGTAAAGTGGGCTAAATGAGTCAAGTAAGCCGGAGCCAATTGCAAATTGGAAACACATCTCCGTTCCAAGTAGTGAAGACAACGATATCGCCCTCTGTTTGTGGAGTTGTTCTGACGCATGGGCAATCACGTGTGGTAATGAGGGTCATCCGGAAGCTCAGGATAATACGTCCAACGGCTGAACGACCATTCGAGGTCCTGGTTGAATTTAATTTGAACGATTTAGAAGTGGCCACTTGCTTATAGATAAATTTTAGAATTAATGGAGATGCGAATTCATTCGTGCGCACAAAGCATGTAGTGGAGAAGACGAGGAAGCTCTATTCCCTCATTGTGTCTTCAAAGGAATGTGATTCATATATGTATTTGATTGACGGCTGATATATGTACTGTTGCAAAAAAATGTTCTGTACTTTCCCGGTCCCTTTGTTTGCAATTTCGTTTTCTTTTCTGCTGAATATTCCTCAGTTACTACACTTCATGCCGAGCGATTCATTAGGTTCAAATGACATCGGTTTTTCAACTGCTTCTGATTTCGGCCTTTAACATATTGCTGTCTTTCTACATTCTTTTTGTATGCTTCGGGAACATGTTCCTTGTCAATTTCGAGTCGTATATATGTGAAAATGGGTGTGGCTGTCTGGCTGATCAGATGATACAGCAGAAGGTTCCCGGGGTTTCGACAGGCATGAAATGAGTGTGAACAATCTGTCCCAGCGATCTCAGCCTATCGACAATTTCAACGAATTCCTTTTTGATGAAAAAATAATTTCTTTCCTGCAGCTTGTTTCGGTGGTTTTTGGAATCTTTTCAGCCAGTGATCGCACTATTCTAACGCCTTTCGTTCGTTCTGCTCATGAGTAATGTGACTCCTCTTCTTTTATTCACTCATATCGAAAAAACACAAGCTACAGAAAATGTAGTATTGCAGTTTAGGATCAAGTTACCTAGCACAGTATTCTGCCACTTCCGAAACCGGGGGGGGGGGTATAATATAGACGAAATGCAATAGGTTTTTGGCAAAGTGCAGTATTATACCACTACCGAGGAGAAATATAAGTGCAGTATTGTGGAGAAAGCTATGGTACAATAGCATCACTATTTATTATGAGATACCCGCATTATTCACATACAATACTCATCAATTGCTTCTACAAGCGAGATGTTACAGTTTGGAATAAGCACATGAGATGAGGGCGATAACACGTTGCATATATGATACCTATATGACACCCACCACTGATTGTTGCGTCGCTGTTCTACGGCTCATGAAGTGCACATGAGAGTGGTATTGCGCTAACATTGAAGTTTTGCTAGATGGTCATTATTTCTGCTTTAGTGAATATGAACAAGTAGAAAGCATGAGTGCATTATCGTACCATGTTCAAGAAATTGGCTCTTATTTGTGAAGAAACTTTGAAAAACGGCCTGCAAGATTATCTCATATTGATTTATCTGCTGCGCAACGTGTAGAGATCGTGGAAGAAATGAAAAAGCTGATCGAACCGTACCTGTACTGCATTTCGAGTCTCAGATTTAATTCCACAATGCACCAAGTATTTTAGCTTAGAAAGTGCTGTACGTATACTGTACTTTTCGTAGCTGGAATTTCTCTTGACGTGCACGAATAAAAGAACATAGAGTACATTATTGATAAGTGAAATAAACCAAAACTGTGTGAGCCATCGAACAGAAGGATACGACCACTGGCTGAAACGATAAAAAAGTGGTAAAGTAAAAGAGGTGACAAAATATCCACGGTCGAGGTCGAAAACAGTCGCAATACCTGTTTCTCCTGAGCCGTAATGGGAAATGCTAGAGTGGGTTACCGTACAGGCATGGAGCACATAACAGTTGGAGAATGCATCGTAGAACAGAAAGGCGAGATTAGCTGCGGCATGTGAGCTAAGCAACTCAGTCTTTTTGGAAATCCCATATCGAGTCCAGTTCTTCTGCCAGTCTCTTCGAAGTCGTCAGTTTCGTCCTCACCGGATTCAAACATGCCACCGTCAGAGCTGGTAGATGCACCGCCGTCTTTGTCCATTGAAGTATCTATTGACGTTACCGCTTTGCAGGCTGTGTTTCCTCTTTCAGCGTGCAGCACCTCGTAGTCATTTTTGAAAGCGCATACTATGCTTGCGCGCGAATCAGTTATCACTCTGTATACTCAGCAATCGTTGATGCCCACGTTGTTCAGGATTTTTAGGTAGCCTCCTCCAACCGTTTGTCCATCGTGACGTCCGTTCACTCTCTTCAAAACCAAAGACGCATTTTTGAGATATACGTCTCTTACGCAATGGATCGTTGCCGCAATGAATGTCCTTGATACACTTCCCGCTCCAAACATCAACACTGAATGATGCTCAAGCAAACCCTTTCACTTCTTTTACTATCTTTTTCCCAGTCGCTTGTGATTGCCCCTCCAAAAGCGAGCAAAGGGGTCCCCGGAAAATTGGCAGGTGAACGAGGATTCAGCAAGGCTGGATACTCGCGAAACTCGTTGCTGAGAAGCAAGCTTAGAGAGACACTAGGTAGAGGCATCATCTTCTGCAGAACCAACGCTATCCTGAGCTCCTTTATCCGATATTGTTCACGACTCTTCCATCGTTGTCAGTGGCACATTTCGTTTTACCGGCTGTTTGCGATGACCAAATGCTTTCACCACTCTGCATATTCACCTTCCTGTCACGCCTCCAGGTGTTCCATAGCATTTGTCGTGTTAAAGCCTACTACTTCGCGCCGATCACACGGCGGGCATTTGTAGCGTTTTTGAGCCACCTCGTGAAACTGCCACACGGAGTGAGATAGGCCGCGAGATCTGCCTTGTTGCGGTGCACTTTCAGGCTCGCTTATTTCGATTATAAGTGAAATCAGAGGCAGAACGATACTGAGAAGAGGAAAATATGCTCATGAGATAATACATGCACATAAATGTCATCTCTGAAAGAAAAACACATTTCCTTGCATCAAAAAGGACGCTAAATAAAATAATCAAGCGTAAAGAATTATAGCGTACAAATCAAAAAGATGGCAAAAGAACCGAGCGCCACGAACACAATATAAAGAACTAGAAAATACTTGCCAAAATAGGGCTATCCTTTGGCTCTATTGACATCGTTGAGTATCTAAAATGAAAAAATTCGGCCTCAATTATTCAAATGAATAATTCCTCCACATCGGTCAATATTGGAGACGCGCTGGGAGACAATGGTGAAATTTGAAATGGTTAGAGCGCAGTAACGCTTCTCTGAATCGCTCGTAATCGAAGTACATTTTAAGTACAACTGCAATCAGAAAATGGTACGATATACATGTTCTTTCTTCCACAAAATCGATACGGTACTATATTTGTATCATCTCTCGAAAAATCGGACTGTATTGTACTTATAATATTCCTGCGACTTTAAATTTGCTACGAGACTGTACTATGCGTGATATGAGTACAAGTACAATGCAAAAATTATTATAATTTCTGCTACGATGTCCATCACTGGCTGACGCTAGACCCTACAAACTCCGAATTTGACACTAATTATCAATCGATGTTCCATCATTCTTTCATTGTTCAGTGTTTTGCATACATCTGTGGGATAGAGACTACCGTCTACTTTGTGCATCGAGTTCATCGTTCATTTCTCGATGATCATAAGCTGATAATGAAGTATATTTTTAGTGAAGCAATTTTCTCCAACTATCATAAGAAACCTTCTAAGAAATATGATTGGTAATTTTTGATAACGTTTGCCCATTTTCGTATGCGGAAATGAACACCGGTGATTAAAATCTTCGTAAATTTGTTTCAGTTTATAAATGAGCGAAAAAATTTGTTTACGAGAGGAAATTCGTTTGAAATCGCGTTCATTCTGAAGTAACTGGTCATTTGATAATGGAAAATATTCGACAAAAATCGAATTTCGATAGCAATCGAAACATTTTTTTTTTCAAAATGTTGGCCGGTCATCGACCGAGACATTCAGATACGAAGAGAAATTTATTTCCCACTGAAAAAAAGGTGACCGATTGAAAGTGCTTCTTTAAAGGAAATATTTTGAAATTTTGTCTCTAAGCGAGGTTTTGTTAAAAGGTAATTGATCGCTGAAAGAGAGTGGAAGCTTATTCGATAAGCAGAAGCGTATTTCATATAGCTTTATTCCAACAATAATAGGAAATCTATAAAAGATGGCGTGTGATAATGTGAAAGCAACTAGGATAAGTTAGAGAACACCACAGTCCTACCTTAATGGAGTATTTACGGATCACAAGCAAGATAGAAGACGTGGTCTTTCCTTAGGGAATGGGATTGAAGCAAAAACTAAAAAACTAAAAAAAGATGAAGCTGGGATTTGAGGCGGCAAGATTGCTTGGTCCAGCAACTTGCCTACGATGAAAAATATGAGATCGGCGAGGTTATGGCTATGAGATGCTATGAATACATTGATAAGAGCAGATCAAAGTATCACCAAAATAAGAGATCATTTCAGCAGGTGTAAATGCAGTTACAACATCGAAAATAATATAGATCACTTTAGTCTGCAGCAGATGAAAATGAAATAATTTGAGCAGGATGAGAATTAGATATAGAATTAGAACATAACCATGAGAGGTATATATCATCGAGCAGCATATTTAAATTAGCGGAGAAAATTTGACATAAAAAGAAAAACGATAAACGTTCGCTTTATTAGGGAACAAGAAATAACGTTCAAAGAAAATTGTCACATTCTCGCCTCATCATTTCCCATTACTGCCTATCACATCCGCACAATTAGACGTCACATTACAATGAAGAGATGAAATGATGAGTGACGCCATTTCGAAGAAGAGAACCTGATTTCAACAATGAATGCGAACAGGAAGAGTCCTGAGAGCGTCTAAAAAGATAGAAATCGGTATCCAAGGATCATCTACAATCGTCATGAAACTGACTATAGGATCGATAACGCTGAACGAGACATATGAAGTAAACCGAACAAGTTTAAGAAAATTCAAGCAGCGAGAGTCGATAGACTCAAGAACCTGAAAAGTCAAATACAGCTAATCACACACGATAACGTAGCAATGAGGCTGTGCCCATGAATGTATCATCCGAATTCTTGAGTGCATGACGAGTTGTTCGAGTGATTTGACGAATTCATCCCTATTCCGTCTTAAACAAGCAAATTGGCGAGAAGCATCGGGATTGAAGCATTGGTCGTCTGTAATGAACAAATAAAGAAATAATAGCTCGGAGGCTCTGATGGATAGAGAAATATCGCGTACTTTTTGCAAATGAACTTGGCAATTTATGCATCACTTTACAACGACAATCGGTAGGTACTACAACAGACTTAGCATATCACTGAGCAGCAATTTCATAGTTGCTAAATGCACGAGTAAGTATAGATATCCATTGTCGAACCGAATATTTTAGCTCTAAGAAGTGATATTGTGATCGCAAATGTTCGGGAGATATCAAAACATTTTATTGCCGATTTTTTCAAGAGCAAATAGCTCGCTTTAATTGAGCGCAGGTAGCACTATGGAAACGTGTGAATTCTCGAATAAAATTACCAGAAATGCGTTGTTTTTCAATGTCATGAGAAAAAAAAAGAGACTGCGCAAATTTCTTTTCCAAGCTGGGCTACAACGACTTACAACCAATGAATGAACACTAGGAAGTATGAAGAAGGCTGAGTTCAAAGCGAAATATAATAAAGCGAATAAAAAAAGAAAGAATCAAAAAAAGTACAAGGTTAGAGTATGAAAAAGTGGCAATACACCAAAGTCTTTCATCAGTCTCCAAATAAAGCTAGACGAGATGATCAACTCTATTACAACGGAAGAAGCAATAGAATAACATAATCTCAAAAAACGAAGTAAGAGAAACATTTTGTGAACATTTTTCAGTACTGAGAAAAAAAGTTTATAAAAATTTACAAAAAATCGTCGAAACGATCCACTTTCAGCGTAAATAGTTTCAAGCATATATCATAAACTCGAAATAAGTATTATGCAAACTTATTGTGCTAGGATTGACTAATATAAGAAATGTGATATTATGTGTTGATATCATCCACGGGCATTAGTTTGTACTTCCGTTCTTTTGCTACGTCAGCAGCGACTTCAATCTTCCCCGCGCAGCTGTCTTCTGCACTTCAATAAATCATATTGTTTTAGAATGTGCTAAGAACTATTTCTTGATCATTTTTTTTCCAATAGCGAACGTTGTGACATAGTGGAGGGAAACCTTTACGGAAGTTTTGCATGGAAGGAGTCCAATATGCGTTCGAGTTCTTCTGTATGATCTGATGGGTGGATAAGAATTCATGATCGATGAAGAGCAGTCGCTTACAATGGGTAATTTTTTTCTTGAGGTCCACAAAATCTCAGGAATGCTAGTCGGTTTCGAGCATTCAGAATGGTGATTTCCGATGGATGCATCAAAGCAACAAATTTCCCTTAAGGCTATTTTTGTTAAATAGATATGAAGATAACAAAAAGTAGAAAACGAGATGATACAACAGGTAGATAGATAAGGAATTAGAACATTCTGTTGTGTACTATCGTCAGTTCAGCTCAATTTAAGGCGGAGATTCTCGGAATTTACCATCGAAGAGTATTCACCTTGTTTCGTTCTCATTGTATGAATCCACTGTGTTCTTTCGGATATTCATTTGAGTACGTCACGTAATTTAGCCAAAGAGGGCCGAAAAAAAAATTGTTTCGACCGATCGGATGAGACGGAATATTTTGTACAAGAAATAAAAGCAACGAGGGATGAAGGCGCATGCAATTCGATCCAATAAAAAAATTATCACTGTTAACGATTTTATCAGCGCAACGCATGGGGGTGGGGAGGGGGGGAGGGAGGGGGGATATGAGCAAAATTGCTGCACAAGGACCGAAACAATATCTCACTTAAGTGGTGTTGATTGCTGATTTATGAGATTACGCAAAAGCTGAATGTACTTTTGAGGGTCATCCACCAACGCAACAATTAAGTGACAGTTAGCGAAAATATGCCGTTTATTGAGGGCATTGCTGGGATATCATAAGGGCACGGATCCAAAGATCACCGTCGACGAGGATAATTCATACGATTTGTGGAGCAGCAAACAATATGCTATGGCTCCAGCAGAAAATTGTACATGATGAAGCTATCGTTATGATATTACTGATGTATCGTACAGAAATCTTTTAGTGATGGCAATATTTTCGTTGTAGCGTTCAATCGATAATTGGGCCGATCGGATCATTTAAGTGGGAAAAAGCTGACCTATCGGAGGTTTTCTCATTTTTAGAGGCCTCACTGAGGAACAATTATTTTCCAACCTTCACGTATTGGAAAAAAAATTCATCGATGATGGGCGGCGATTAGATATTATTGCTGATGTGAATGAGACGAGTTCGTCAAAAAGATCATCAAACGAACATGACAAGCATGTCGAAAAAAGATCGGCACAATATGCTATTGTCGATGAACAAAGGTGTAGCGATGTCGGATTGATTTTAAGCTTAGCTGGATGACAAATCGGTGTTAAAACTTTCAAATTACTCAATGAACCGATGACAAATTTTCATTCATTAGGCCTGTCGGATGATCCATCGGGCTTATCGGATGATACAATGAGACTATAGAATGATTCATAGAGCCTTTTGGACGATTAGCTGGGCTTGTCGAACGATTCACCCGGCCTATCAGATGACCCATCGCACCTGTCGGATGATTCGTCTAACTTTTCAATAACTGTTGTATTGCTTTTTAGATTCATCTTCCCTTTGAGAGTGACGCGTTCCATTCGTTTTGCGCATTGTCTTATTGAAAAGAAAACAGCCAAACATTGCTGAGATCACTGGAGAACTGGCTATATCTTTTTTTTTTGGGGGGGGGGGGGNATCAGAGAAGATACCATGGTCATCCAATCTCTTTAGTGGGTATTTCGACAAAAGGATGCCAAATACCTTTTTCAATGAAACGAAAGTCAACAAATTTGACTTCGTACATTTTTTGGGTACGGCTTTTGTTACAAACTGAGACTTGATATATAATGCAAATAGCTGCTACGCCATGTTGTTTGGCGAACTGTGCACTTCGTGATGCTTTCGTTTAGGACGGGGTAGTCGACGCGTGAGTCGAAATGGTAAACAAGTTTTTATACGGTGCAAATTTAAGCTTGTTCGAAAAAAATTTGAAATGAATTAGGCGGAAATTTCAGCGTGGTGAGAAAAGAATTTATCTTCAGCCAAAAAAGCAGGATTCACCCATGAAATTCCGCCAAATTCAAAAGTCACTGTAACGTTTACGGTTTTATAAGATTTCCTTTTGCTGTAAAATTCATTTGGAATGACAACATCCGCATTCGTTCAACTTGTTTATTAGTATCTTCTGGATTGTTCAACGGTCACTAATGTTTGATTGCCATTCATGTTGGTTTCTTCCGAATGTCTTCGGCTGCCTGAAAACATAGGTTGGTGGATGGTAGCGCTTGATCGCTTACTACCCGAATACGACATGCAATAACCATCGAAGTGCCTCCCGGTCACTGGGAACATCAGCATTTTTCTGAAGTTGCTAACACCATACCGACAATGTTTATCATTAGCCATGGAATTTTTGGGATCATTGACAGAATGAGAGTTGCAACTAGACCGTACTGTTGGCAGTGGCCGCGAAACCCACCATTGTAGGTAGCTGCCAAAAATTCAGTTGGACGGTGGTCATCGAAGCACTTTTTAGTCGATGGTCGCCGAAAAACTCTTCAGTGTGATGTGGCAGAAACACCTTTCAATCACCGATCATAGAGCGAACGATCCTTCGAGGAACATTTGAAAAGCTGATTGGCTTTAATAGAACTTATTATCCTGTATCTCTGGATAATGTTTTTGCATTCTGTTCTTGTTGATGATACTCTCAGCAACTTCCGGTCCTTTAAATCTGTGCGTCACAAATTGTGAGTCACGTTCCATTCCAGAATAAGATCGTCTAGTTCCGTTGGACTAAATAAACTCAACACAGAAACTTCTTAAATGCACATCGCCCCGTTGATCACTTACACTGACTCCCGAGAAACATATACCAGAGAGCTTTCCGTTTGCAATTCCTCAGCTACTACACTTATCACACAGTGTCAGAACACGAAGAATATAGACTTTCAGAATAGTTTTGTTTCCTTGTCATACACTTTTTCTTTCAAATTTGCTATGCGAAGCATATCCTGCCAGTGTGATATCTTTGCGGTGTCAGGATATCTGTCTCTCTGTGTTTCGACTAGTCTGAACTCACGAACTACTGAAGATAGAGCTGAGAAATTTGATGGCTAGTACATGCATCATTGAGGGAACCCCTATATCATATCATCTCTCAACTTGCTCGACCAATTTCAGTCGGACAATCGACGTTATCAAAAAATTATCGGGAATTTCACACCCGTCGATTTCTCCTTTGACACCGGTAAAAAAACACCACAGAAGTCAATCGTCGAAAAGAGTTCGCATGGATGATCCAAGAAGTAAAAAGGTGGAATATATTCATGTATTGTTCCTCATGTTTGATTATTTCTTGGCTATTTATGCAGTCGGTTGACAATATCGCTGAATTGCGAAAGCGCATATTGGCATCACTCGTTTGATATCATTTAGTGCTATTTTATAAGTTCTCACTTTTGTTCTGATCACTTCGAATGGAATTTAGTAGGAGACGAAAGCTGCGATTGGATGGCTGAATGTTGACACCGACCGGCTACTGGTGAGAAATCCGAGCATTTTCCACCTTTTGAGCTTTACTAATCTGGACGACGATCAAACGATCCAACTCTCGAGGAACTACTTTGCCGAAATCAAGTTTAGAGTCCGTTGGCCAAACCGATATGTTGTATTCAAGTCACCTGGATCTGCAACAGTACCATAATATCTAGGCGGAATAGCTATCTGCTACAGCACTATGGTCCAATTTAAAATGCATTATATAATCGATTGATTCAGTTTTTTCTATGATTAGGTCGCTATCGATCATCTGACAATGCAACACAAACAGAGAGATAAAAACAGAAAGGAAAACACACGAAAACCCGGTTGAATGACGTCGTGACAGGAGATGAGTTTAGCACCGACACTGATGACAACTCTCTGCATCTTTACCACCTCCAAAAATGGAGTGGTCATTTATCCTTCTCGATCGACACCATTTTGGGGTCGATGGCGATCTAAATAGTATACGCTTTTCTGAACGCGAATGCTAGTTTATGCAGTGGAAACATAAACTTGTGGCGGGAGGAAAACGGAAAATAAAAAACATGTTGGTTGCGAGTTTCACAGCAAAGCATCCTATTAGTTCCGGC
>JAARMF010000637.1:58635-74443 GCA_022844705.1 Toxascaris leonina | reverse complement strand
CTTCACCTCACTTCGATAAACCCTTCTTCATCTCAGTCTCTCGATAACCCCTCCTTCACCTCACTTCGATAAACCCTTCTTCACCTCAGTCTCTCGATAACCCCTCCTTCATCTCAGTCTCTCTATAACCTCTGCTTCATCTCAATCTCTCGGCAACCCCTTCCTCATCTCAAACAGTTCTTTTTTTACTATGAGGTGACAGCCGTGCAAATATCTCAAGTCAGACAAGCAATGTAAACTTGATGCAGCGACAAACCACTGAGATATCTCTGGCAATGGTCGATCAGCGTTTCAAAAATATGTTCCAGTGCCGATTCATCTGCGACCAACATTCGCGCTATTGTGGGCACTGTGAATATCTGCAATAAGCCCATTAATACATTTCGTTACCCCACCTACAATTCAGACGATTCCCTCACATTTCACTTAAAGATCGCAGTTCGTACCCACGCATCCCATTTCGCACCCGCGAAGACACCTCTGCTGCGCTTTTCTAATAGTATACAGGCGTTCTGTGAAGAACACGAGAACGATGTTTTCTTTCTTGAAATGCCTGCATGCACAGTACCTATCTAACGTACGTGAAGACTCGGATAAAATGATGAAGGGCAGGGACAAGGTGCGGCAGACAGTAATCATGGTCTCCAACTGCACCCTGCTTCAACGAAATCAGTGCTGCATGAGTAGGCCGTTACCGGCACTGTTTAAACAGCAGCTGTATCGCCAGGAGACACGTTGAGGGATGCGACAATTTTTTTCTTGAGAATTCTTTAACTAATGCACTACCACTTATGAGTTAATTTTAACCCAAGTAAATGGGAATCGCTAAAGAGAACGCTCTAGACTACTCACTTTCTGAAATACCTCCCATTAAATGCAACGATCTATTGCCTCATATAGACACTTCTACGCAATCAGTCGATTATACGTGCTCACTTAAAACTTCGGTGAACGAAGAAAAACTGACTCGAACCTTTTGGGTATCAACAATCCAAAGAGAATGTAATGAAACAAAAATTGCTGAAGCTTTCATGGCTCGCCTCTGAACTCAACCGGATGAACACATAAAGCTTATATGTTCATGCAAATGCACAATGACACCATTGTGAGCGCTTGCAAATCCTCACAAGAGGGACGAGAGGACAAAACCGCCAAGCTACAGTGAGGAAGCGCGGAAGAGAGATCGGCGCGATCGGTGCAATCAGTGCAATAAAGTGAACTGTTCTGTGGCATAACTATTCTTAAGTTACCGAATAAGCATCTGACGTAGGCTGCCCTTTGCCGTGAATATGTTGCGGAAGTCCTTAGACAAAATTTCTTCTTTGAATCGTGTCCAACCTTAGGTGAGATGATCTCGAAATTTGAAGTTCTTCGGGCTCTAGTTCCATCAAAAAGAAGCTGGATTAGGAGACTATTCTGTGCTGCAAACTATATCCCTTATAAAAATTCAGAGGCGGAAAAGACGCATAAACATTTCGTGAAAAAACAGCATGAAGCACAAAATTTGGAAAAAGTGCACGAAAACTTTCTATAAACGCAAGTTAAAACTTTGGTCTTTTCAGTCGTTCGAAGAAGCGGGTGCACCACAACCCAAGCAGACAAACAACAGCCACAAATTTCTCCCGCTTCAATCCCTCGAACAACAATCAAGAAGAGCAACTCGGTTATTCATTTAAAGTGGACGGCATCAAATCAGTCTGATATCTTGGACTGAACGTTCCTGACGGTGAAATTTGTCACCTGGAGTCGTACATACTTCGCAGACGACTCACAATCAGAAGAGTAGAAGAAGAGGAAAACAGGGGAGGAGAAGAAGGCCGTCTTGCAGGGACATTACACTTTCTATCAATTGCACGCGGCTAAACGCTTTACGGTTAGCACCAAGACCATCCTCACCGATGACAAAGCATCCCTGCCAAGAATGAACAAGCGCAGGTGAAACCAGAAGGAAAGAGCAAGGCTGTCCACTTGCCCATATAAAAATGATTAAACAAATACCTGAACGGTAAGTGCAGTAATCGAGACGGCGTGTTCGTGGTCGTCGTCGATGAAATCGAAGAACACCTTCTTATAGAACTGCAATTCATTCAGCCATTAAAATAATGTTGCAAGATGAATACGTAACCGTATGTTTGTAACCATCAATCACTCATATGTTTAAGAGGATCACTGACTTATCAACTACATAAGTAGTTGATGAGCAGCTCGTTACAGTAAACTTCTAGTATAGCCATACAAGCTGTCTCGATAAGAAATTTCACACCTATTCACGGTTGAATTTAATGCAACAATTACCGTCTACTAACGATAAAACTTTTGTACTAAAATCGTTCAACGCTTTTAACTTCATCGAGCTGAACATGTTGGCACATCAACAATAGTTTACGATTCTAACACATCTAGCAAAGTTTTGCGTGCTAAAAACAGTCACCAACTATCAAAGTGTTCAGAAAGTCGCATATATCTGGCGAAAGATGGAACAGCACGTTGCAATCTATTCAGCTGCGAAGATGAATCTTGCTGCGATTCAAACGAGCACATGCTACAATTAAAAAACACCGATGCATTTACGCGATGAACATGACTGCAATGCGCATATCGCGACAAAACCCTCAGACGAGCATATACTCATTCGCAGATCCCTTCACTAGTCCCCCACCTCAACTGTTGTCGAATATTTTATATTGGGAACTTATCTGAACTGAACCAACTTGTGTATAAATAAACACTTTTAAATAGGCAATATAACTCCGTATCCAATGGGTTCGAGAAATAAAACACTCTTTTTATCACCTGAACTGCTTTCTTAGTGCAGAAAAGCTCAATATGAGACAGAAGCCACAACAGCACCAACCCCTCCCACCTTATTCTAACGCTCACTTTTGGTCCCAAGCAATGAGGCAATGCGAAAAAAAATACTCTGATGAACTGTCTGGAGAATTGTTGCTTGTGTTCACCGTTCATCAAGACTGTTGCCATCAACATCTGATGGAAGTTCGCACGGGCAGCTGAAGAGACAAATAATTAGCTAACATACTATTTCATCAAGCAACAATCTGCAGAAAGGATGCAAACGTGTAACTAAGAGCAAGCATTTCTGGATCCTCTAAGGTTCCATGCTCACAGCTCTACGAATACTTCACTCTCGAAACAAAAACCTCGGTACTAACCACCAAGTGCCTTGTTTCATGTAACAAACTATCTGTTAACCTGAAAGACTTCGAGCTTCGTTTTCAGGAAGCGCTGAGAACAGCTAAATAATTGTATTTCCGAATCTCACGTCCTGCATCGATGCTCTTTTTGCAATTCCCTAAAAATTTCCTTTCGGAGATCCTCCCACCTTTCCATAGAGCACGATCCAGTTTCATTAAGTGAATAAGTAATGTATCGTTAACATCATCCTCATCCACTTCCATCGAGCTCACTTCCTCAATAAGACAATCGTTCAGCAACACCTCTCCGATAGTCCATGCCAAGGGAGCTGGAAATATTGGAAGATCGCGTAATATTACAAGATAAAGCCTCCGTAAAATCGCCGGAGTCAGTTCTGGTAATCAGGTAGCAATGTTCCCGTACAAACTCCTAATTCCGCAAACTGCTTCGTCGCACACAAAACACTCAAAGGCGATTCACTTTGCTATAAGACCTTCAAAGGAGTTCTTCAGCAAATTTCCGCATTACTTTCATCTGTAAACAACATACTTTCAAGCATATTTTCTAACCTGTCGCATGAACTAGAAGAAGCTTAACCTGAGAAGAACCTCAGCCGAAATTCTGTTAAGAAGGAGGAAGGTTAGCTACATGGTAAACAATCAAAAATGGGCCGCTGAATCACAGAAGTTCACTGCCACTGGAGGTTTTGAGGAACAGTTCACGACACATTCCACCAATAAACTATTTAAAGAAGGAGGGGTCAACCACTTATAACCGATCACCTTTGGTTGCAACTTCAGCCTGAGCATCATAAATCCCGCCTGGTGTCATACAAGAATAAAACACATACGGAAGTTTCGCGTCTGTGCGGTCAGCCAGTTCATGAGTCTAATGGCGAAATTCTGCATTGCCACTAATCGCGTGTCGACGACGCGCACCTCCAGCGGACCGCTCTTCTCTGTGCGACGATTCGTATCCTTTTGCGTGCGTCGCTAGAATCGCGCTCTACTTTATCTACCTCTTTCAATGCCAATGGCTAATAACGATGGTCGAGGTTGGAGGAGAAGCACAGCGCTACAGACTGATCGATGGATTCTGCATTGAAAGCACAGAGCTGACTCCAGTCTCCCCTACACCCATTACCTATCTCTGAGGCACAGATGCCGGACAAAGACGTTCTCATTCGTCCAGGTGGTGGACCATCCACCATCATTCGTCTCCCCCCTTCCCTCCCCGCATCACCAACGAAGGTGCTTTTCAAGCCATAACGCTACCTTGGTCACTATGACACAACATGGTAACTATGGAAACCATCTAAGAGCCCACCTGGATTTCCTCTTTTGCACGTGCACAGAATTCATTAGTACCAGCTCGTACGCTACTCCGTCCCTCACGGTCAACAATCGTGGCCAACAACATTGCCTGCTGTTCATTGCAGTGGATCGACAAATTCAATGCACGAATCACCTATAAACACTTTTTCAAACAACTGAAAGAAGAACATCTCATTCGCAGACTGGTAAGGATCGCAACAGCACCATTTCAAATGGTAGGCACGGCTTTCCGTTTGCATAAGCAGTGAGGAAGTCTCTTAACAGATTGCTTTGCTATCACGTCTTCAAACAAAGAACTTGCAGCAGCTAGAAAACAACACGCAATAACACTAATGTTCCCCACCAGCCAGGCATTTACCATCCTCTCAGCTAGTTTTTCAAAGCAATCGGGAAGGAGAATCCCAACCCTACCGCCACTTGAATTTCTCGGGATATCGGCATCTACTGTGCCCCGAAAAAAGGAAATTTCGTGGTGCGAAAAATGAATCGACGAACCGAATCGTATGTGTGAGTCTCGTCATTATAGAGGATCGTTTGGTAAGGTGGCAATGAAGGGTCCAAATCGACTTTTCTGCAAACATCTACTGTCACAGCAATGCTCCGCTCCATGCCAAAACCCTCTATTATTTCCACATAAAAGGCGATAGAATTTTCACACCTGCCATGTCGGCCATTTCCCATCATCACTGTTACTAAACAGCAAAGTAATATTTGAAGCATAACAGAGTAATACTTCTTTAACTGAACATATTCCTACTAGGATGCTTATGCTCCCCCCTCCCCAAAAAAAATCGGAAGCAAATACACCAACTCCTACCTGCTTATCAGCTAATCCCACCCTGCACATTTTCTTTGCCCACCAGAAGAAATGATCTGATCCTGCAAGTACCTCCCCCCCCGCACCCCCCTCCCCACCAGTTCTTTTCTCTCTCTTGACCAAACGTTCAGCTCTTTCGATTAGTGCAATCGCCCAAATCACTGAGAACGAAATATGACGGAAAACTGACGTCACGATCTCCGGAAGGTCGTTGCCATGTGGCCAGCATACCATCTTCGTCGAATATCGAAGGACTGTTCGCGTCAATGCTCGTACCCGTTCCGAAATATCTTCCGGTATTTGGTTTGATCTAAACCCCCAAGTTAACTCTTCCCATAACTCGTTACATCTCCATATTCCTGATCTCAATACAACTCTGGGTTGCCAGCGAATATCATCTACTCAATTCAATGCGCGTTTCCCATTCAAACGGATCAAAACGTTCATAGATCATTCGGCTCTTGTAATAGCTCAGCAGCTATACACTTTAAGATGACACTCCTCCGACACATCGTTTTGGTCAATCGCCTTCCCCGAAGCTGAAGACGACATCACTTTCAACTCAGCAAAAGAGTTGCGCCATAATGTACTGTAGTTTCCATTTCGGAGTTACATGTATGTATAACATCCTTCCTTGCAAAGTCGTTATTGCACAAGCTCGATCATTTTTCAAGCACTGGCTAACCCACCCTTAACCTCCACCCTAATGCCGATCTAATATGCTGAAGCTTGCAATGTTCGAGATGTCGGTGTCATTAGAGTCTGCAGGTCGAGCTTTTGCTGTCTTCTGCGTTACTTTCACTTCATCGCTATTTCTATCTCCCGGAACGTGCACGTGCTATCTCGTCTGGATATCAGATTTAAAATGCTTAGACAACGCTAAGGCTTGCATACTAATGGTGAACTTATCCGATGAACCACGTACTGCTCTCGATAATTGTCCTCCCCGAAATTTTGGAGGAAAGCCGTGAGTGAGGTAAGAGAGGGGAAAGGAGGCAGTTTTACTCTTTCCCTGTCGCTAGTAATTTTCATTCTTCTGACGCACGGTATACACATGTTGGTCAATATAAAGATGGTGCAATGAACAAGGTGACACAACACAACATTACCAGTGACTGCCTTCGCCAGGTTCACCGCCACATTGGCAAACCACTTGATCGATTTCTTCACGAGCGTCGATGAGCAATGCTGCTACCTTAACCTCCTCAATATGTGAACTTTAACCTCCTCAGTATGTGAATCGCCCTCCCCCTCCCCCCTCCCCACTCCCATTCCAAACAAGCATGAAATGAACTTTTGAAAACACCAATTTGGCAATATAACCGGCCTACTTTTGCTGATCACTTGGTTGTTGTTGCGAGGCGTGTATCTCACAGGCCGGATGTTGCTTCCATGCCTCGACATCCCCACAATCGCAATAGCCACTGCCTCCCGAAGCAGCCATCTCAATACATTCCATCTTGCAAATGAAGCAACGTAAGAGCATATACCAGCACTTTCATTCACGGCACAATAACTCGCTTGTCGCCGAAGTGCAGTAAACCATATCCCACGTGAGCTCATTCAATAAAAGTTCAAAAGATATGAGACCGCGTTGCACAAAGAAAATCCGCCACCAGCATATCCTCCTCCACACTCCCTTTCCTGTTCTGATATGAAACATGGCCCGATTTACTATGTAATACCACAATCGCCTCAAATGGAGCAAATATTTACAAGAAAAGCTCCATGCCCATAAAAGATCGACCATGATAAGGGGAAGGGTCGAAAAAAAAAAGATTAGATATCAAGAAAGAAAAAACCGGCAGTATTCAAAATACCAGGATTTTTCAGCTAGCATCAGCACTCCTCAAAGCTATTAGCCGTCATCTTAAAGCGACTTTTTATTCTCTGGGCTACCGACTTATTCCCATTGAGTTCTCAGTTGCTATAACTTCTAGGCAAAACCTTGACACTCCCAGGCCAAAATTATTAAACTCTGCTTCATACATCGCAGCCTATGAATACATAAAGCCCACTGCCATTATTACGATTCCCAGTGATCTAGTAAAGCGAACAACGCTTTCAACAATCCCCTCACATCAATGGTCATTCAGTGTCCATTTAAGCACTCGAGAATAAGGGACAAAATTTTGATACTAGGAAAATCGATTATTCTATGTATTCAATGGTCACTTGATCATTTCACAAGTAGAACCCTGAAGTACGAAGAAATGACAATGAAAAACTCACTCTGTATTTGTGAAACTTGTGTGCCGATCTCTGAAAGCACTGATAGCACAGAACACACGTTGGGTCACTTGCACATTCCCTTAAACGGAATGTTATATAAGCCCTCTTCGGACAATCTTATGAAATACGTCAAGTGTCCTTTCTAATCTTTCACAGTTACCTCAACTCTGCGAAATAACGACGCGATCCGTTCATACCTTATCCACTAGAGATTAATCGCTAATCCTAATGCATTCGCCTTCTATTCACATTCTAGACTCTTAAATGTTCGTTTTCTGATCCTTTAACATGAAAAAATGCACCCGAATGTGTGCCCAACTTTTATACCTGAGATTACAGGACAAGTTTATAACTGGAAAAACACGGATATTCCCATTTGAAAACATCCTGTCCACCAGATCAAGTCACCTTCCCAAGTTCTCTCATAGTTTCGACAGGGTCGCACAAGCAGTTCGAGTTTGAACCAACAGCATTCAACTCCAGATACCACTTTTTTGATATGAAGATCAAGCAGGCAAATGAATCTAATGTAATTTCTTCAGAACAGCAAGTTCGCCTGTCAAGATTCCTCGACGAACCAGTGCGTAAATGATGCAGAACTGAAAGCTTAGAGAGAAAAGGTAGAAATGCACAATGTTAATTCTTTGCTTTGTTGATTGACATGAATCGCGGCGCAAACGCACACCAGCTGAGATCGTGACGGGATTCGCAGTTTCACAGACACAATGCTTTTCGTGGATATTCGGTGAGATGTTTCAGCAATAAAAGCCTGTCATTAAAAAAAACTTCAACAAATGTTCTCTACCTAGGCCAATTAATCGATCTATTGTTTCACGCATCCAAAATAAATGCTGTAGAGCTCAGTCCTTAATACTTGCAAAATTATGCGAAAACTCCGCATTTCAAAAAGAAATTGTCACATTCAACAAGTCCACATTCCGTCACCGTGAAGTTAACGTCGGGAAACGCACTGCTTCTTACATCAATGGAAGCTCGCGTTTCTGCGCTCATAGCAACCCTCTTCTTCTCTCCATCCAGCATCTTTGGTGGCTCCTACGTCATGCTTCGTCGTCTCTCACAGGTGTGCTACAGAAAAGGGCTCCTAAAATGAGGAAAAAAAAAACAAACAAACAAAAAAACCAAAAACACGAGAGTAAAAGCCTACCTGCACGAATAAGTAGCCTCTCCACACTTGAAAACGCGACCACAAATGTTTCCAGGACGAATACCACCCTCTTTGAGACCACATGAGACCATCAACGGCTTCAGGTCAGCACCAGCCTTCTCATCCAGACAGTATGCAGTTGCCAATGGGTGCAAAAGAACATCACCTGAAAAGAGCCCATTCGTGAACCCTCAAAGACTTCTGCTTCCCCCATTCACATGCCTCAGCGCGTTATGGCTTTTGCTACTTTTCAAAACCAGCGGTATATTCAAGGCAACAGCCTATGGGTAGACACGTTTAAGCCGACCATAGATTTTCAAAATGGGCATATATTTGAGAGGGATTACGAGTCCTATTGTGTCAAGCATGAGGCTTTACTGGAACAGTGATGGAGACGATCTTGCTACGTTGTTAGCTTCTGAAAAGCGATGCATATTTCCAACAGCAGCTCTATGAAGAGAATTAGTTTATGAAAGGAAGAACGCGANTAATTGAATGGGCGGACATTGAATTAGTGGGTGTATTTCTGGAGATCTATAATGCAGCAGAATACCATAAGGTTTAATGTCATATGTAGTTGGTTTTGTTCCTTCCCCCCTCCCCCACCTCTCCCCCCCCCCCCCCCCCCCCCCCCTCAGGAAAAGTCGTGTCTGTGTTCTCCCGAAATCAGAGGACCTTCTTAGTTTGGGGTTCTACAACAAAACTGTTGCGCGACATAAGATATTCCGCTGAACCGTGGAATTTACCACAATTCCTTGATGGTTGCGCCGTCATGTGCTTGAACTCGGCATTGGATACATGTACACAGTTCACTCCCCAAAATTTTGATTTCTAAGCTGAGCTTAATTTTAGCTAGAATGGCAGCTGTATAATGATATCCACGCACAAGTTTAAGTTGTTCCCTCGCAATATGCTACAGAGAGGCGACTGGTTGCCCATAACTTTCTGCTGTTCTACAAAGTCGACTTAATATACGAATTATTATAGTGATGATTCTTACTCTGTACCTAACCTTTGAATTTGTAAGCAAAACCTTTGTGACTCGGCACATAAAATTCGCCCCGAGTTCTCATCTAATTCTAGATAAGATAGCGACTTTGCGACGCTACTTCACACACTCCTATCTGACCTTGCCAATTCAACGCTACAAGGCATCACTTCGAAGCTCGCTGACGACGTACAGATATTGAACGCAGGTCGCACTAAAGAAGAACGGGAGAAAGGTGACTGCAAAGTACACCACCCCAAACATGAAGCAACTTTATAAGCATTTATGGATGAGCCAAAAGACTTTCGAAGAATCGACTCATAAAAACAATTCAGTATGCAAAAAAGTGAAATAGAGCATAAATTCATTTCACTTCGCAATCAATTCTAAAGGGTTGTCGCAATGCAACGAGTGGGTCAAGTGAACTCGAACCCTTCTACCCGATGAAGAAGTGATCGATTCAAAAAAAAACATCGGCACTATCGGGAAACTAAGCGATTCCCTCATAAAACGATATGAATATTGCAGCGTTGTTGCTGCACCACTACACCAACTACGACGACTATCCCAAAACGGGATGTGAATCCCACTATTCGAATTCGCCCAGCAATCGTTTTCTTTGTTACTCGGTTAGTTGGCGGATTGCAAAAGAATAAGTCCTGTGATCACAAACGTAAGGTTTAAGAGTACTCCAGTGAGAAGCAACATGAGAAGGGGCCAGGTCACGAGATGGGAAAATCCTCGGCTTGGTTACCAGCAAAGCTATCCGTGGATCTTCATTCACCGCAGTGAAGAAGAATTCATAGCCCTATAGCCTCGGAAAAAAAGGATCCTCTTGCTGCTGCCAGACTGGCGTGGAATCCGTGTATTCGTAAGTGTATTTTCCCCTTTCGGCATACTTATAATGTTTCAGTACGACACTGCCAGCAATCTCGCATGGAAGCGTGCTCATCAGAATGCCCTCCGTTTTAATTACAGTTCTAGAGACAAATGCGCATCGAATGTTTTGATGCATCATAGGAATTAACTGGTGGAAATAACTGCGAGTCTGAGTATAAACTCAAAGCACAACGGAATGGGGCGGAGAACTTATCGACAAATCGTGGGAAATAAAAAAGACGAAAGGAATCGTCTAAAGAATTGACGAAAATTTACCTCACGTGCCACTAAAACAATCACTGTGTACTTTGTTGCCAAAAAAGAGTGAAATGGCTGCATACATGATCGCAGAATATATGCGACGTAGCAATTTATAAGCAAAACCATCAAGTTGCCACTTATGCAACGCTGAAGAAAGTATCACGCTATTGCCTACAAGTTACTGCACGTTGTGGGCGCATTTGTCCTATCAAGTTGGTGCTCATAAGGTGCTTAAATACCTGTCTGCAGAAGGAAGTAGCGCTAAACTGTTCTGTGCACACTCGTCCGCAAGGCACAGCAATAAGTCAGTGCTTGAAACATTTATGGCGCCCTTTTCAGCACATTAAAGTGTGATTCAGAATGAACGGAATGAGCACCTACACTGATGGACAGGGTCATGGATCCCCTGCTCTCGTAGCTAAAGGGCCACAGATTCCCCCATCGCAGCCAAACGGCCACAAATTCCCTACCCTCGTAACCAAGGGGCCATACATTCCCGTTTCCTCATAGCTAAAGCGCCAGAGATTCCTTTCCTTCACAGACAAAAGACTAGGGATTCCCCTGTCCTCGTAGCCAAGGAGGCTACGGACTACATACTCTCGTGGCCAACGGGCCATAGGTTCCCCTACGTTCATAACTGGAGGACCACGGATTCCTCATCCGTGCACCTGACCGACCAGCGACCCTTCACTTCAAGCCTACGGCTCTCTTGAAACAACCAATGCGTCGTGAAGTGATGCCCACCTTCGAAAGCGTATCATGATATATCCTAGCTCCGTCATTGCAGGGTAGTGAAGATACAACGGCGTACGATAAAGAAAGAGAACGACATTGAAAGGAATCGCAAAATGCCTACTTATTTTCATATCATCGACCTTCACATCCCATGGAGCGATGGCATTTGGCGCGAAGATCAGCGGACACTGCTGACTCCAATGTTCGTAGAGTAATCGCTGAGTCTCACGCCAATCCTTCTCGTTGGCCACCGAGATCAGCTTATCAAGCATCGCTAACTATTATACTACGAGCGTTTTCAATTCCACTCGCTGCTATCGTGCATCAAAGCCCACACTGAAATGTAATGTAAGAGATATGTGCTTATCTAAAGATTCTTAAGAAACGCATCAAAATGATTGAACGCAATGAGACAATGAACACCACTGTTCAAGTAAGGAATAAATATGAGGCCGGATCGTCTTGGTAAAATGTGGGAATCGAGTTCTATCAACGATAAATCAGCAACAACACATAAAGGCATTGCCCAGCCACGGCCAAATGCGCCTCTGATCGATTTCCACTGCGCGAAGCATCTTCACTTGTCATGACTCACCGTTTTATCTGCGAACGTTCTTATCTTACAGAAGTGAAGACTGCTGCAATAAAGATGTCTTGCACACTCTTGAAAGGCATCTATCACCTGCGGTCCATCCAACTTGGATTATTGCACCTCTCTATGACCCCTTTGCCTGGCTGCTGAAACCAAATTTTCTAAAACTTCTAGAATCGCTTCGGCCGCCTTGGTTTTCGCGAAGGTCAAAATGGCCAGTAACCAAATCGCATTACTGAGATAATAATGGTAGTTATAAACAGCTGCGACACACCCGACAGCCTGTTCGCCGAAATCGCTCAGTCTGCCTCTCCAAGCAGTCCACGTAAAGGTCAGATCCGTCTTGTCAAATGTTACGCTAGAGCCAGTGTCCTACACAGTTCCCACTTCCGTTTTCCACGAGCATGGGATCTGCTCCCATTGAGATCATTAATGATCGCGTTTCTCAGTCTTTGAAATTGCATCTATTTCGTTTTAATTTGCACACTTTCTATGCTTACATACTGAATCCCGACGTGTCTAATATGTGCTAGACCGCAAGTTTTATTTGCCTCGCTCCGCCGTCTATCCCCTTATTTTCTATTGCGTCCGCACTCGCATTCCTCCAACAAAGTTCTCACTTTTTAGAGATTTGCCTGCGCAGTTGAACTGCTCTCATGAGCTTAATTAAGCTTCGTTTAATATACACCCAAGTCAATGAGATAATTTGCTTGCCCATTTGCCGCATACGCCCATTTTTGAACAACAACTTATCAAATAAAAAAATGTTTCTAAAATATATATAGCAGAAATTGACTTGAAGCCACCTCATTTAATAAACAAAAGTGAAATAAAGATTTGGGTTCGGTCCTCTAGACATTACTGGAACTGTTTATTTCGATCAATAAGGAAGCTGCTCAGAAGCAGTGAAACAGGGACAATCATACGAACTGGCGAAGAAGACAAAGGCAAATTATGAAAAACAGCAACTCAACAATGGCGTCAAAACCACAAACCATGATCGCACGCAGCACAACACATGTTTCATGATTGAGCACGAGCAGTCGGAAGACGAAACAGAAAGGCAATACGGCGATATAAAACGGCTAGTCACACTCACAACCTGGGGTCAATCTCCCGTGGTGAAGAGCCTTTCCAAACATGAAACTTGTGAAGGAGGTATTCACAAGTTATACCCGAAGCATGAACTTGGCTCGACATGCATGAACGATGCTCCAGAAGAGTGAGAAGGCTTTCGTTCGAGACGTCAAGAAGTCCTCCGCCTTTCCTGACGACTTTAAGAGAGCAAAAGTTCAAAGGTCGGAAAAGCTGGGACGTGCTTTATAGTCAGATTTTTGGGGTTCAGTGAAAATTGTGTGAAACGTCATACGACTAAAAAATGCTTTAACATTTTATATCATTCACAAGATCGGACGATCATATCTGAAAACTAGGCGGCAGTATGCCACATAAGTTCTAGATAGCGTTCAACGCACATGTGCTGCATGACAGGCACTACCAAACATTTCATTTCCAATGGCTTAGCAGCAATCCCACAACAATGCAGATTGCAGCCAAAATAATGCTAAATGTTAAAACAGCAAGAGGTTAAAGGCCAAAGGGTTTGACCTTTTCTTTTAGTCTAACCTGTAGGGTCCAGAGAAAATCGTACGAAAGCCGATATCTCGGACCGCATCATCAACAGACAATAGCGACCGATCACCAAACTGGAGATCAGTAGCGATAATTCAGATAGGAAATACAAAGCTCATCCAAGACATTTAACTGTCGATGTTTAGACCACTCATTTGAAGTACCAAAACTGTTTTGAAACACATCGGATCACAGGAAGGGCAATGTAATTTGTGTACACTTGATGGGGGTTACCTCACACATCGCATACGTAAACTTCAAGCAAGAGAAAACCATTGGTTGTAGGCTGAACGCTGAAAAAAGCGATCAGCGGCTTGTAGGCTTGATTACGCGATCAGCGATGAGCACCTCGCCCACTTTAACAACGAACCGCAAACATCATGAGCCTCTAAGGTACATGTGGAAGTCCACAGTGCCGGAAGTCGTTCGACCGCAACTGAGGAAAGCGACCGATAGCATTTACATAAACAGCGAAATGCCGGTTCAGCAGTTTCTTGTACAAGGCGACGCTTTTCTGCCTACTTATTCGCTCATCGCAACTGTAGCATACCATCAAATCCCGTCATACACGAAACTTACATTCCACAAAACCGAATGCATTTGTAGCAGAAGCATGTAAACCAGCCTGAACAAGCCATTTAGTCCGCATTACTTGGCCAAACCAGCTTGGCCAAAACAAGCAAATGTATAAACCTTATCAATGAAGAGTCCATGTAGGTCCCAAAAACTACGGTGGCAAGCAATTTTGAGCAATTAATTAGGCCCTGCTAGCACTTCCGTATTTTCGGCAGGATGAATGTGACGGTGCTTTTTTTGCATGAAATCCCCTTCAAAACTCCTCCGGAAGAGCAGAAGCCCCGTATCTTCCCTCAGGTCAATTCGGTGCTCGTGGTACGATACGACCGGATTGCACTCACAACAATATACAGAACGGCAACTGAGTGCCCAAAATGAGGGACATACCTATGCGCCAATAGATCTTTGCCCTCTATCGGAAAATTACAGAAGCAATCAAATAGAAAATCTGAAAGCTACGTACAACGTGCAATATTAGAT
Source organism: Toxascaris leonina (assembly GCA_022844705.1). Taxonomy (NCBI): domain Eukaryota; kingdom Metazoa; phylum Nematoda; class Chromadorea; order Rhabditida; family Ascarididae; genus Toxascaris; species Toxascaris leonina. Next base: position 59,599 of record JAARMF010000637.1, on the reverse strand, counting down.
AGGTGTGAATTCTTTAAGAGAAAAACAGTGATGAGAATCGCCAGTGGGAAATGAGAATCGCCAGTGGGAACTGCTTTGACATCACGGCACTGTTGAATTCACTCACGGCAGCCCCGAACACCTACTGTCCTTTGATCACTCAGCTGCGTCTGACATGCTAGTGCAAGATGATTCATCAGTATTTTCGTAGCAAACACTGGCACAAGTAGCACCACACCCCCTTCGGACGAAATGAAGGGAGAAACTGCGAGAAACGGGTTGTAAGGATTGTTTGGTTCACCGTTGTACCATATTCTCAATCTACTCGGTTCAAAAATAAGACTGAAGTCACAGATTTTCCTCCTTTCTATTCAGCAGTGAAGTATGAGAACAATATTCTGTCTGCAATAGGCATCGCATATCTGAATTTTGGCTCCATCTGGCCCCTAAACAAGGCCATAGTAGCAAATCATATTTCTCGCCCCCTTCTTTATGGGCCCCCTGGAACCACGCACACAGGACAAAGGGTGTTCTCTCTTCGGATCATCTAGAGAATTCTAGTTAGCCCTAAAAAAATTCGCTTTGCAAAAACCACTCGTCCTTGACCCAAGGCGAACCTGGCGCACCCTCGCTCTTTACGGCGGTTTTTATCCCGGCTATGCTTGACGACTCCTAGTGCGACCAATTTGGAAATTTTGCTGCAAAAATTGATTTGTCAAACCCCATTTATGTGTACACCCTTCTTCCTATCTACTTGATAAATGGAAGCGTTTTGGATCGGTTTCAGACCGCAGGAAAGCCTGAGAACGTCTCGGATCGGTCTCCGGCCTAGACCTGCTTATAGAGCAAAAGATTCGATGAAGCATGAAAGGATGAGCATACAGAAAAAGTTTCTGAGGGGAACGGATTTGCGCAGTTTCCCGCAACAGCTCAGACCCACCACATGCGGCTTCGATGAAAAGCTGAATCACGCCCTCGAGTCGCC
>JAARMF010000637.1:24751-38519 GCA_022844705.1 Toxascaris leonina | reverse complement strand
TATATATCTGAAAGTGCGTAAAAGCGGACCGTTCTCGGCTTCCACAAGCTCGTTGTGTTTTTCAAGAAGTGACTTGCTAGCCTCTTCCGCCCTCCTCTTCTCTTCCTTTTTACGTCGTTTACGCTGCATGAATCCCTCATCTTCTTTACGCTCCTCCTCAACATGGGCACCTGCTTTCGGCTGAAGCACTTGTTTCAGCAATGCCCTCCGATGCATCTGAACACAATTGTTTCATCCTCTCAACAACTCACATAATGTTCATCCCGTCTGCGACAGCTAATACTTCTGATTCCGAGGCAACCTGTTCCGTTTAAGTTTCAACCCCGCCCGTTTCTAGGGAAGTCGCTGCAGTACAGCTTAAAAGCTGTCCATACCAATCCCTGAACGCAAGCTAACTGCTCCTCGCCGTATCTGGCACAGTGGGCTGGAGATGGATGGCAGAGGGGGAGGGGTTGGGGCGGGTGCGCCGATAGGCACTGGTCAGTAGCTACGCTTTCAGTTAACGCTATGTTAAACAATAAATAAACGAAAAGATTCAGTACAGCACCGCCTTTCACTGACGGCTCAAGACCAGTCCCTATCATTGAGAAGACTAAGCGAAACGTGTCTAAGGATGGCAAGCAGTTCAATGTTTGCTCTGTGCAAGTGGACATGAAAATTCAATTACGTCGCACCGCGGACACCGATTTCGGTGGCGAATATCACCACAGTGGATATCGGCTACTTTGAAGAGACGGAACTTGTATTCTTTGGGTACAGCCATTTGAGGTGAACGTTTCAATCGTCGATCAATTCGTACAAATGGCATTTCGCGCTCCGGTAATATTTTCAAACTGCCTGGGGTTTTGTACATGAGTAATTAGTCGAGCATTTACAACCAGCCCAGAAGAAGCGCTTTCAACTGTAGCCATGTTGCACTCATTTCATATACATGGACAGATACGAAACTTTCTTGGAAACGCTGTAAAAAGTAGGCCCTCCTTCTTGTGCTGGATTATACCAAATTTCCTTTTTCAGGAATGGAATGTAAAAAATATATTTGTTTGCGTTGCCCGGAAAACTTGCCTTTTTCCCACAGAACATCCAACTATTGGCAATCGCCCCCCGACAAACAACCTCGATACATTCGGAGAGCCTGAATGCACTGACAAACAAGAAAAAGTTCCATGTCATGTCACGAAGTGGCATGTGTCTCACAGTCCAGCTGCGCCTTCCAGGCGTAATCTGCCCTCAATTTCAAAACTGCTCATGAGTGTTCGCGGCATGATACGGAGTTCTGCGAACTGTAACTAGGCGAGAACATGCTATGCGAAGACCTTCAATTTTTACTCAAACAGTGTAGTTGTTAAGTCTCCAGCCATGAAAAACGAAGCCGAGCTTGGCGCCAAATGACAGAAGCATATTCTTCGACGTCTTGCAGATACAGCCTTCTGGCGCTCTGTTCCAAGTGATACGGTGTTTCCACTATCCTTAATCTTTCATACTTGCCAAAAATGAATAATCTTTCTGCCTGGTTCCGAGAAAGTCATACCGCGCTTCTTTAGACGGGTTTAACTTGCAGGGAAATTTGGAGCGAAAAGCTCCTGAAAGCACTTTATTTAGCCACATTCTTCGCATGGCATCGTATTTCCCTGAGGATTTTTCGAAGAAACATGCACTCGTACACTTCCCACCCCCCGTCCCTCCTCCTCGTCCCCTTATTTTATCCTTCGACACAAAAGACTATGGGAACCTTTTCCTTCCTTCGCAACCTTGCCGGAACAAATACATCATCCATGCTGTCATCGTTCTCATCAGAAACTAGACCCTCACGGCGATTTTTCGCTTCTTCGGCTTCTATCTGACGTCTTCTTGCCTAAAACATGAACGTCCTCATGCCGTAAAATCAAACCCACTACCGACAGATACGGCTGTCCTAGCTTTCTGGATGGGAACACCTTCATCTCGTATAAACAAACAGAAGAGAGCTCGATCAGCTAATCTTCCTCCCTTTTGAGAGGGTTTGATGGGCTTAATTCCCCTTTTTAAATTTATAAAACAGGCTGGTCGTCAAATTTGCGAGGCTTTCAATGAGGCTTTCACCAACGACCGTTGGCGAGTACGTAACCACACTATTTGCAAAAGCAGTTTCGTGACGAACTGCCCAATCAACTTTTATTCGAGACCACAAACTCAAACCCCACTTGCACATAATGCAACGCCCTTCATCACTTAACCAACGACCTCGAAACTGCCTCACTGCGCTTTACTTTGATGCGTATGCATATCACCTTAACAGAATGGAGAAGAAAAATGAGAGAAGCACACAGATCGATTCAATTTTTTGAATTCTGTTGAGATACGTTATCAGTTGGAGAAACGCTATGTCCATCCTCGTGGGTGGAAGTAATCCCGGAGGGAAGCACTGCCTCATTATCAAGCACACGAGGTGGCCAAACGAACATAAACGTAGTTTCTCGACAGTCAAAAACCTTTACTTCTAGCCCGAGCTTTTTCCAGCTCATACCTCACAAGCTTCATAGCAGTGAGTAAAGAGGTGCACGTCAACCTTAAAAAATAAGAAACAGGTAGAAAAACTGCAAAACGAACCTCATATTTAGTGAGCGCCGCGGAGATGTCCACATCATTCCTTTCGGAATCTTCTGCCGATCCCTTATCCGTCTCTTCCACTACCACCATTTTGCAGCTCAATGTAAGCTGCAGAAATGTGTAAAAGAATAGGAAGTGGAGTGTGCCTTAATTGACACACAGCACACGAAGGTAGCGCATTGATGAGATGGCTTGAAAAAGAAGATCCGCACGGGTGTCTCTGCTTATGAACAGCAGCAACTGCCCTTTGAGTTAGTACAAAGTTGTTGCAACTATATCATCTCCTCTGTCCCTCTGCAACCTCATTATCGCAACATACTCCAATCTCACCTCAACCTTCCTTGCATCCTCTCTCTCCCTTCCTTGACGACTTATTTCATGAAGAGGGACTGCAAGAAGTCACAGCCTATGATGACGCAATATTTCCTGCCCAATAGAGTACTGGGACAAGCTCTTAACAAGCAACAAAATTCCACGACAACAGCAACAGCCAGTTGATTTGCTATATAACGGCACCACTCAGTAGAGAACTGGTCAAACAGACGTATGGGGTTTGTCGCAAAAAGTGGAATGAGTTGAACTACTTTAGGTTCCTGCTGCATTGCCGTCTTTCCTCTGCTCAGACCAAGCCACTGTAGAAATGGAGTAGAATTACAGAAAACAGCACGGCGATATGCAAAGGCATATTTTTTCGGTTTGTCACATAGAAGGTAACCAGGTCTTCAAAACGCGAGAAGTTGCGATACATTTTCTTCTACATCCCGCTGAATAGGGTAAGAGTTTAGAATCACCTGGGAACACTAGCGAAGCTGTGAAGTCATTTTTTCCAGTTACCATCTGTAACGTTTCGAAAAAAGTTAAGTTTTCTATGGACGATACTTTGTTTTCAAAAGTCCTAGCTAAAGACTGAGTATACAAGACGAAATTTGCAAGACAGGTAAATGTCACAGCGCGGTATCACGTCGTCATTTTAGAGACCATAACCAAGATATAACGCATAACTGTATGCCTTTATTGCGGTTTTATTTGGTGCATAAAGACGGTACATGGCAATAAACAAGTATTATGCCAATGGCGTCACACTGTCAACTGCAAATGCTCATTCCTAAGCGCTGGTCTGTGACGGTTTTCAATAATGATGGAACCCAAGCGCGAACCTTGCAGGATGAAATGAGAATGTATGAAAGGGGTGGGATGACATCTGATTTTGCATCTGTATCGAGTATCGGTCTCGAAAGAACTACCTGCATTCCGCGCATTGAAGCAGTTAGCGTCTTACGTTAGCAACGGACAATAAAATATGGGCACCTTATAATTTATATCGAGGCAAAACTATCGAAGCAGCGAACCATTCAGAAAGAACTTGACATGCGACGAGGGATTAGAAGTTGGATGGGGTGGAAGGGGAAAGTCGGGATCGAAGACGCATAAAAGCGAAAATCCCCTTTGGACGTTAGCCAAGGATTCCGTATCTTATCCTCTATTTGCTAGTGCTCGATTTCAGGGATGTTAAACGCTCGTCTAATCACAACGCCAAATGCAAAAATTCTTTTGCAGTTTCCTGCCAGTTATATTGTATTATCGTTCAGGTGCACAGCTTGGCACGATATTTTTTATGGGAAGGAAGGAAGGGGATGGGAGATTCTTAAAAAAAAACATAAGCAGAATATTGTAGAAGGGGCTATGAGATGCAGCTCTTCATTCAGTAAAACTGAAATTACACAGCTTTCTCAAGAAAACCCGCCAAACTTCAAAACCTCCTCACAGTTTAATCTGCGAATACAGGGTGATGGATTTCGAAAATTATTTCCGCGCTAGACGAGAAATGAAGAAAATGTGCCTCTTGAAGAACTAACTCGACATAGTGCTACTTGACTGTCGAGATCGGATCAAAAGACAGCAAACAATTTGCTTTTTGCTTGTTTACCCAATCCCTAACTGCAATCATTCTTTTTCTACTTTGCTTCTTAAGTTATGGGTTAGCGTAAAATCCATCCGACTCATCCTCGCAGCACCGAATGGGCAGCAGAGGTTAGCAGTGGTCCCTGGCTAACGACGGCTCTGGTGTTCGGTGGCGAATGAAGCGATGCGCCGACTAGAGCATGTATCTGTCGCATCAGATGCAGTGTGTATTAGACCAAGATGGAGAAGACATTGTGCGACCGTTGGTCGCCAGGTAATTTGGAAAGAAGCGTGGGAATGAAAATAATGATGGTGTTTCTCCAATCCTGAGTGATAGGATTGGGGAATAAATTAAACCTGTCAAGTGTAAGGGAAAAAACCGAAACTTGAATATCAGCAGGCATAACTCGCAATAAAGAAGCGCAGCTCTGCTGCAAGACGACGCTCGGTTACGCCCGACGGCCGAATCCATCCCGAATCAACCAAACGAGCGTAATGTTTCACCCAAAGCCAAACCGTCCAGTTTCGGGTACGACTCCCTTGTGGCGACTAACAGTCTCGTAACAGTGTCTCCTGTTCTCTCTAGTTTCACTGTCACACCCCAATGCGTATAAACGTATAAATCAGCCCGGTTGTTGTTGCACCACCCAGTGTCCTAAGTGTTGTGCTGCTCGTGAGTATACCAGAAGACGTCTTCTCCGATGGTTTGTGTCAACACACCTACACGTCGTAGCAGCCGCGATGTACGCGTCAAGCTGATAATTCCTTTCCGAAAGTTCATCATTTTTAAGCGTTTCAAGAAAAGCTTTCAAGCTGCTTTAAAAAGTCTAGTGTTAAGAGCCCTTTCAAACCACTTTGATTTTTTGTGATAAACCAGCCAAACAAATATTCTCGTCATTGTTATCGCATTTGTAAATGATGTTTTCAGCAGTTTTTTTTACGAGTCCTTCTGATTTTGAGCTCGTCATTTTACGCGTCCTAAAATATATTCTAATTGACGTATCCGAAGGTCTGGCATTGTAGCGCCTCAGATTCCAATGTTCTTTAATGCTTCCAATTCCGTATTCTGTGAGCTTAGAATCTTCCTTTTGCCGATATCGTTAGTCCACTCATTCCTTCAGCTTTCAAGGTGCGGCTGAGACGTTTTTATCTTCACACTGCAGACCCTTCCACCCATCAAATGTCCATTCATCTTGATTTTTTTTCCTTGCATACTTTTTGTGTACTCTTTCACTTGCCGGTGCTGAAACAAATAAACAAATGAATAAAAGCAACAAGGCGTGCCAAAGAAGCCGGAACGATATACACCTCCGAAGTGCCATTAACCACTCTGAACTGCCAGCGAATAAGAACACTGCCGCATTTCAAGTGATGGATCGCGTTCGAACAAATCTTTTACAAAACGTCTACTTATCCTGAGGAAATGAAATCTGGCAGATACAAAATGCCACTCAGCTGGCTGTAAAATCAAAACAAAAAGAAAACTTATTCATACACTTGAGGTCCTAAAGCTTTCTTGAGGTTTACGGCTAGCACTGAAAGCTGATAGAAGGATATAGACTCTATCCCCAATTCTGTGACTTCAGCTCCACTGACCCTCTCCCAACTACCAGTTAGTTGCACAGATAGATAAATGTATACATATGTACGCAAGAAAACATGATGTCACTGCAATATGTTTTGAACACGCAAAACTACAAATCGCGTAAAAAGCGACACGGTAGGCCAACAGAACACTCAATGCATGCAATTTCAAAATAAATGAAAACAACGCATAAAAAATACTTCATTACTAAAATACGAGAACAGCACACAGAAAGCACGTCCGGTAGGAATAGTGTGAAGACAGGCAACAGAAGCATCGATACGGTGATGCATTTGGGATGGAGAGGGAGGGGAGAGGAGGCAAACGGTGGATACAAATGGTTAGAATAATGATGATATACCGCGAGCATTCCTAGAATTTCCAATTATTTCACCTCGTCGACGAACAAGCAACCAGATGATACCAAAAAAGAAAAAAAAGGCGCCGGATCGCTCAACAAACTTGCGGATAAGCCGATGGCTCTTCATAAGAAGAATGAATCTGCTGTATTCTCTTTGTAACAATTCCACGTTTGTTTTCGCGATCTAGAATTATGCGGAACAGATTTGAAATAGCCTTGAAACGACTTGTTCCCAACAGGAAATAAAGCAAATTAAATGTCTGTTGCTGCCTGATGAAGCTAGGGAAGATAAAACACTCACTCGGCATTCAACTATGTTTTGATGCTGCCCCTAAGAAAGGAACACCTTTCACTGAGTCGAGGAAATGGTAATATTCAAGGCAACATGATGACAGCCTAAGCTGTCAATAGCATGAAGTAACTATGAAGGTGAAACGGTGTGTGCACTAGTCCTGAGATTCAATTCAACGCAGGAAGGACCTCTACCCAGTAATAGGGGCAACCGCTCACCTTCTAGGTGGGAGCTGTCTGTCTTGTTCCGCTGCCCTAATCACTGCTTTCCATTATTTACAGCGTTCCTAACAAATTTACTAAATTGCATTAACGATCACAAGTTGCATATACCAACGACGGTTAAATAGATCGATGTTCACCTTGATGAGGACGTTTATTCCTTGCCAATTGGGGGAGGTTCACGATACCCATCGTTATGCATTGCTGTCCCGCTTAATTTGAGTATCGCCGCCAAATGAGGATCCCTATCGAGTGCGGAGATCTCTTCCTGAATGATCTCGTTTCCTTCGCTATCGTAGCGTCTCTTTTTCCTCGGTTCACCGATTCCCCATGCTTCGGCACTCTTCACCGTGAATTCATTCTTCCCAACCAACCAACATTTCTCGAATGTACTGATGTTCGCTGATGAGGTGCCTTTGCCGAATTCATCATGCAGAAAGAATGACCAATCCTTGTCCATTCCACCTAAATCCTCAACGGCACCTATGCAGACATTCACGACTGGAAACTTCGAAGAGCATAAGACTACTTTCAACAAATTTACAGGCTGTGGTGTGCTCGTTTGTGTTTTAAGCAAAGGGAGGTATGGTGACAACGTGTATGCATTTCAACAGAAGCGTTCGCTTTACATCTTTACGTTTGCGATTCGCGCTCTGTCCTCGAACAAGAAGCATCTCATATCGTAGGTATATGACGGCCCATAAATAAAACCTTCATTCGCGGAATCACCAAACACTCGATCGCACACTGTTTCGATCACGATAACGCACGCACCCACACCATTTACAGCTTTCAACACTTGCGAAACTCTCCCCATGTGTACGACTGCAAATAGGGATCAGAGATCAGTGAGGATGACAAGCGAAAACCCATCGAAGGAGACGAAGGAAGACGGGTATAATCGACAACAACGAAAGTTCGCAGGTCAACACGAATTCAGCATGCGCTTAAGAGACTTATTTTATTGTTCAACAGATCCCTAACCGCCACCATAGACAGCCGGAACTTCAACTCCATACGGAACCTTTTCACCACGATAAGGCCGGGCGAATTACGGCACAGGACAAATATGAATGAAACCAATGCAATGCTTGCATTTCAAGATGCTTCTTCGCAGTGAGTTCATATGCGCAACATCTTGAAGCAAAAATGGGAGCTACAGCATGTGCAATGCGGCTGTACCGGGATATTCTCTTAAGGTATCATTATAAATATTGTGTGTACTTCTCACACATCCACAATGATCCGCAACTTTGAAAGCATGTCCTGAAATTCTTCCTGAAGACCCCAAAAATGTTTCTCTTTTTAAACCGAAAACTTTAGTAGAAGGTTTTGGAGAGTGCAGGTCTTGGTGTAGAGAAAAGAACGAGGCGTAGACCACTGCAGACAGTCTGATAATCATTGCAGCCAAAACGAGTGCTATACGAGATTCTTCGGTCATCGCAAACTGTTTTCAATCTCTTCCGCTCCTCCCCCCTTCTTCCTCCCCACCTACCTTTTTGGGAAACGATATTTTTCAGATCAGTATGGAGACCTTTTATGATGTAGTATGTAATTTATCTTATGCATTAAATGCATAACGACATGTTTCAGCAAAACACAAGCGCATAATTTTCGTTATACATATTGCCGCTTTCTGGTCAACCAAGTAAACATAGAGTGGATTGGAGGATTCCTTAGGTCACTGCTTATTCGGCCGTTGATCGCTATGCTTTCCATACCAATAAAATCAGTGCTGATCGAGTGTGGCACTTCATTTATGCCCACTCATACCCATCCCATACTTAGATATGCTCATATACTTTCAACGACTCTGAATTACTCAAAAGCAACAGCTTGAACATGATTACTCTCAAGGTTCTTCGACTTTATTTTTTGCAACGACCATAGCTGTTGGCATAAATGTACGGAATTTAGAGACTAGCAGATAGTTTGTATGATAAGATGATGCTATGACGCTGATAAAACATCTAGGATGGTGCGACTGTTCAGAAATACACAAATGTCACACATGGTCCGCTTGCCACGAACGACTCCAAGTTTTTGCATTTTTCAATAAAAGTATTTTGAGTTGAACGAGTCGCATACAGTAGAAACTTTCGGATAATGTAAGCACTTTGAAAAACTAGTAGGTCATTCTGTCGTAGGGCTGCTCTGAATGCTATGATCCCGAAATTTAGAAATTCTGTATATATATATATATATATATATATATATATATATATATATACGGAAATCTTGAATAGATTGAGGCAATGTGCGGGAAAATATGAACGAAAGTGACGTCATTTACCGCGTTGACAGCACTTAGGATTACTCATACTGTATAAAAATGAAAGCAAACTGCCTGGAAGCACTTAAAACATTAGTTTAGCGCCTGATAGTGGAATACCTGCCGATAGGACATGAGAGCTAATGGACAGCAGTAGGGGAATGCTCAAGTCTGGTGACGACGTACGTGGGCAAAACCGTGGAGAAAGGAGCATAAGACAATCTGACTGCTATTCACCCTGTACCAGCTCATTTTCTTATGGAATCATATCGCAGAGGAATGTCAGGTATACTGGAGTGGTGTGAGAGGAAATAACAAGTGGAGCTGCTGCCACCTAGAAATCACATTCTAGCAGTGACAACGAATCAGAAACCTCGAAAACAGTAACGTCCAGCGAACCCTCGATTGAAGTGGCAACATCAGCTTAATAACACACTGCGCTGCCGCAGTCAACACGGTTCGTCCATTGATTGGTGGAAGCACTTTTTTGTGATCGCCAAGCAACAATGCCTCGAAAACCCGCTTCCGAAGAACGGGAAGCTCCGTCGAATACATTAACCATTGAGGCAGATCGTCCCTTGGCAAGTTCTTCCCCGCAGTCGACTCCATTATATAATCGGCGAGAAGGGGTACAGATTCACAGCAGCTTGCTCTAATCAAGAACGACGACACAACACCTTCCACTGTCTGAAAGCAAATGGTAAGCTTATGCAAGATAACATATACTAGTTCACCTAAACAGCTATGATCGCAACGAACGCTGTATTCGACTACTCTGTTAGAGATATTTTTGTTCAGTTCGATGCAGAAAAGATATTGAGCACTGAAAATCGAATGCAATGTCGTCGTACTTTTACACTATCCCTGAAGATGTTCTGATGAAGTACCCGCCAATTTAAGCTCAATATTCTATTCTCTCTATCCCATTCATTCTTTCGCATTGGTTAATCCTCGGTCGGTTCTAAAAGGGCTCTGACCAGACTATTTAGCGTCGTCTCACCAAGTCACTCGGACTAGGACTTTGACTAGGATGAGCGCGGTGAAGCAGGATCTCATCTTCCCCTTCAGTAGAACAATAATGAATCGACTAGTCAGAATTCGACAACCTCAGGCAAGCATAGGTCCCTTATTCACGCGATTTTATGATTTCACCTAAACGGAAGAGGAAGTGATATGAAGAGACATTTATTCATGATGAATGCTTTGTTAATTCAAGCAAAGTGAGGTAAATTTCGTCCTCTATCGCTGCAGCATTCCAAATGCCAAGCACATTGTGAACAAAATCTTGAAGTCCTCAGAAAGTTCTTATAGGCGAAGCCATCGTTTCCCAACCCTCTCAATAATAGTACAATTACGAAGGACTTGTTTTATATCCTTGTTCGATCCAGTCTGTGGTATCTCCAACTAAACTATGAAATCACCGCATCCGTCATAAGGAGAAATAAACATTCTTAGTAACCCGTTTAACATTCCCGCCATACCTTGCAAGATTTACCCCTTAAGCGAAATCAAAAAGGAGAAGGGGCAGCATCATTCCGTTGTTCTGTAGGATCGAAACTGCATTGAAAGAGTTTTTATGGCAGCTATTTAACTTAAGTATGAATCGACTTTAAAGAAACCGGTGGCTCGCTACAGGTTTTTTTCCCCTTTAGAAGCTTCCCTTTATACAATACCTGCCAAGATACAAACGTGGTCAGATAATGTGGGAGGGTGATCAAGACCAACGTCTGCGAGATCTTTCTCCACTCTTATCGCAGATTAAGCATAGCACTCGCATAACACGCTATTAAAGTATCACACAAGCACTTGCCGATCGGAGAGGCTGTCTGAATTTGATGATAGTTTCTGCTTGCCCATTGTAATCCCCAAGAACGAACTCGGCATTCATTTCTCCCCATATTTCTTTGTCGTCAAAGTAGTGCTGAATATCTCGTCCACTGAATTCGGAGGGCGGGTCATTATGTGTTAATAACTTTGGATGTCTTTGTATAAGTAGACCAGTCATTTGAATGTTCAATATTAGCATCCAGTTGACGCAGTTGCCTGGCCAATCGAATAAAACCTTACTCGTCGTGTACGTTTGTTTAGAGAATCAAAAAAGCAAGATTTTTTGAGAGTCCCTAAATGGAAAATACACCACTGGTCACTCACTATTCTGTCATCACCTCAGCAGATCGGCAAACAACCTTCTCAACCATTTGGTTCGTTCTCCCGTTACTTCCATCACAGCCTCACTTGTTCAACATAAAGCCCACAGATTTACATAGGCTTGATTGTCTAGTTTATAGCTTGGTTACATGGGCCTCACTACAAATCCACTCAATGAGTTCGCCAGCAATATTAGGGAAACGTCTAAATCGAGCGATTCGGCTCCTCACCTCCTCGCTTCCAAACTCCATAGAAGAAAATGACAATAGGTGCCGTAACGGCTCTAATCTCTCAACATCTAGCAACATGATTCAAGATTTGACTTAGATTCTTGCCATCGTAGTAGAATGAAGTGAGATATTCATAAATGTTGAAAGATAATCTGCAACAGACCACCAACAGTGAGGTGCTTGGGTGCTACTGACACGACCCCATTCGTAAATGCCACCATAAGAAGTCGACGAAAATTTGTTTATTATAAAGGGCGCGTCTGTTTCATTGTTCGGATGGGGCGTTAGTCGCGTAGCTTCCTCGAATATGATAAGAAAAAGCGTTACGCTTGAAACTGGAGGCATACCCATAAGCGTAATCCATCTCGAAGAGAGTAGCAGTTTATGCGAACAGAGAGAGCGCACCGCACAAGTGATAAAGGCAAAGATCAAGGCACGTCCTGAAAAGGCCAGATATGACTGCCTCCTCAATAAGAAAGCTCAATCCACTTAACGTTTAATTCCTCAGTCACCTACCTGGAAAGCACATCCGTCAGTTTGAAAAAATATCGTCANNNGAAAAAAAAAACATCATTGAGGAGTGATTGAGGCTGCATTCGAAAGAGCATCAGAAGCTCAATCAGATTCATTCATAACCCGAGACAAAGACAACGACTTTCATATAAGATCAAATTCTTATGCGATGTGCAATTGACATGAAATGAATGACCGCATATGTATGGTGTGATTCAGCTGGGGGTCACCGAAGATAAACAACGACAAAAATTTATAAGTAAATGAAGAAAGAGGAAATGGAAATAGCTTCATTGCACAAAGTCTAACAAGTCACAATAGATAACAAAATAGTTCAAGGATGAAGTTTTCAGTAGCGGCAGAAGTCGATGGAATGAAGGGACGCTGGTCACAACACGAATACAGTAACTTTTAACAACACTTTAGGAGAAGCATTATGACCACTCATTGTCCCATGAGTTGAGTCGGTATACCAATCGTTCTTGGTAGATGGATTCGAGCAATTCTTAGTCGCAATTAAAGAATCACGGCGTAGTGTTGTTCTTCGTTGTGCGAAACAGACGCTCTTCAAGCCGCAACGGAGCAAAAGGACGGGCATGAGATATCAGAATGCGCTTTTAAGATTCCAAAGAAGTGCACATAAATGCTTCCTTGAAATGCAGTGGTGGTACTTGCTACTGGAATTGGAGAGGTCGCTAAACCCCTCACATTCATTCCCTGGCCATCTAGTCAAAGAAAGACGATGTATCCTTCGTTTCCTTAACAACAGACTATTAATTTCAACAGCGCGAAGCTTACATAAATAAAAGCTTAATTGAGAATTATGCTTCTTCTTCAGACAGCAACAGAGATTTTCAAAAGCATGATTCACTGCAAGTTCAATCATATTATTATTATCAGTCGTAGCATCTTTTCACCGTTTTCATTATTCTGTCCGAAACTTCGCAAATTCACCTATTCGCCACAACCAGTGAAATTTCACCCCATTGATTGGAACATCCACAAATATTACATATTCCACGAAGTGATTTGGTTCGCTAAGCCCACCAGCTTGCGCTGTCAAGTCCAGCTTCCATTGCAACATCCGTTAATGCAGTTGAAGCGATGGTGGTTGTGTTCAGCTGCCTTTGCGCAATACGCAGCTGCATGGGCTGCTAATACCACCTCTCTTATTGAAGATCCTTTCCCATGTGGAATAAAGATGTAATCAATGGTCTTTAATCTTATAGGGGCCATAGACTGCTCGAAAACGTCCACTTAAATGTGCTCCGAATTGGCTACTTGAGCCATCAGAACTATGAGATAGGCTTATGCCGTTAACATACCTCCGATCAGCCTCATTAGTAGATTTAATAGATTGTCCTGTCAAATGTTTTGATTCCAGAATCTTCCAGAGGAAGAGGAGGACATGCTTCCACCACCTTTGCAACTCTCGGCTCTCAAAAGCTCAACCACTACCCTTCTAAACCAGCTGCCATTCCTTTCCGCTACAACTGCCGCACGCAACCCCTCAATTTATGTCAATTGTACATCACATAAGAATTTGATCTTATATGAAAGTCGTTGTCTTTGTCTCGGGTTATGAATGAATCTGATTGAGCTTCTGATGCTCTTTCGAATGCAGCCTCATTCGCTCCTCAAACTTTGCGTCTTAA
>JAARMF010000637.1:0-21676 GCA_022844705.1 Toxascaris leonina | reverse complement strand
GGATTCTCGACGACAGAAGTAACACTATGGTGTTGCATAAGGTCGCGAATAGTAAACAGCCGAACTCTGCCGTACACAGCAGAAATTTATTATTGCATTTAAACATATCGACTGCGATCAACGCACATAATAGCTAAGAAACAACGACCGAATCGTACAATTGCGGTCCAGTAAGCCAAAAGGTTAAAGCAATAACTGCAGATCAATAAGGCGATCGCATGTGCGAATGAAAATAATTCTTCGTTATTGAGCGGATTATCTCCACTATCATCCAACATTCTGCAAAGTTTTTGTCGCTTCCCGCTAAAGCAAACGAAGAAAGCGTAGATTACAATTTCCAAGCCACATAATTTCGGACAATCCACGACAGGCACACCACTCACTGAACCAAACAGAATACAACAAGGGATAAGCAAATTTAATGATGCATTTGGTTAACGGTACTGAGAGAGGAGGGAAGAGGATAAGAGGGTAAGAGCAGCATTAATAAATGCAACAGCCCATGCCGGCCGGTTTGATGACTTTCTTATGCGCGGTCGCAACCTCAATTAAATCCATATTCATGCATCATAGGATCTCTCGTGTTGACGTACTCCTGAAAGAAGCTAACTTCAGCTTGTTACTGAATGCCATTCTCTATTATTGCCAGAAATAAGTGACATTCTCCATCCCCGACACGGTCGAAGTAAAATAAAGCACCAAAATGCCATCACCTAGCAGGTGCTTGAGTTAATGCATATCTCTTTTAAATCAAGCTACTCGTAGTGTAAAGGACCCACTCCTGAATTGCCTGATGAGGAGCCAAATTCCTCAGAAAGATTTCATGACAGCGACATAAGACCACATCAGCTCACTCATTCAAGCGAAAAAATTTGAATGATTTAAAAATCAAAACAGACAGTGGTCGAGGTTGGATGCATCGGTAACGGCAGCCGATGACCGCTTCGAAATTCCCACATCGTGCTGCTGTATTGCTCCGCCAAATTGGCCAATCGTGCTTTGCTCGATATCTAATACAAGATTCTTCGGCGGCGACTTCGGTCTTCCACCACAAACTGTCACATATCGCTGAAAAGAATTCACTGCTTTTCTCTTGGAACCTTCGAAGCATAGAAGACTGCTGCCTTCACCATCACGTACAAGGTCCGTTATTTTTGAACACAAATCAAGTCCATTATTAAGTTTTCAATCCTGTAACCTCGTTTCCATAGAGTAATAGTTTCGGCCTGCTGATACATATAATATCAGGCTTTGAATGACGGCAATGTCAATGAGGGCATAACCGCAAACTACTTATTAAAAGCCAGAGAACCATGTTGGAACAAATATGCGAAATGAAGAACGAACTTAAAAACAAGAAGAAAGAATGTCTAGAAAACCGTTCGAATGAGAATGCTTCGAAAGAAATTGAAAGACGAACCTTAGCCAAACATTCCCCAGTAATAACATCAAATTTGAGTCCAAGGTCGCATTGGAGCAAAGTTGTCTTCTCCCCTACGCAAGAGAAGTATCTTCCAGAACAATCAATACCGTAGTAACCATCTTTGCGTCCTCTGCACGAAAACCCTGAGAATAATCACTGAGCTTAAACGAAATAACCCTTATGCAACCTGCAGCCCGCAATGCCTTTGCGACCAATCTGTTTCTGTGCAGTTTGTGCCTTTTTCTATCTCCCTCCGAGAAAGGCGGAGTATAGAAGGAAAATGAAAGACAATACTCTGTCCACACCTTCGACCTTAATTATGGCTTCCTCCGGTTTGTAATTTCATGCCCTGATTCTTCTCCTCCTGCTGTCCAACAAGCATAGGTAAATGCTGACAACAAAGGTTCAATATCCTGACGTTCGTTCCATCACGCTCTTCAACAAGGCTACATGTTCGCATGTCTCACACACTTAACTACGATGTTTCACACGTTCCACTCTTCGTCTCAACGTCCACTCTACTCCAATTCAAAGGAGATTAGCTGAAGGCAAAAGAGGGGGAGAATGATAGCTTGAAAAGGAAACTCGTACTCATATTCTGGTTCCGATCATATCTGGTCCCAGGTAGGACCAAATCTCGTTTGTGAACAAAACCACCGCAAAGATTCGAACATACTCTGCTTCAACGCGTTTATTTCAAACGTCCAACAGATTCCAGTCTAATCACAGAGTCTTTCAAAAAGCATCTCTTTTTCACGATAGGGTGACACAAATGCGCTTAAGTAAAGTGATCAAAGTCAGGCATATTTTAAGTTGCGTTATCCATTGACTTATCTGGCTATAAGTTCTTTACCGAGCTGGTTGGTCGCATCAGTTCCTCAGAAGCAGCCTTAATAATGTATGTAACGTGAACCGATTCCACAGTAAAGTCATCCACTTTAAATCAGCAATAACCACATCCAACTGGCACCTTTATCGTAGCTGAACAGCAGCAGAACGAGAATGACCGCAAAAGCTTGACATGTAGATCTCGCAAATGAATGCAAAACGATCCGACATGAACTGTAGCGATATTCTGATGTCTTCTTCAACTGTTCTCAACGAATCGTTTCAGAAAGGTGAAGCCGTTTTAGCACCAATGAAGCGGAAATAAATACTTACTGCTGTCGCGCAATGGACCTTTCGTCGTAGTTTTTCTTCTTCCGATCATTCTCGTCCCCTTGTCAATCTTCATTTCTTCTACTGGATTGAAAGCGGCTGTAGTGTTCGCCAATCCTTGCCTTCTGTTCATGTTCAAAGAGGACTTCTGACAGGCGCTAACGGTACTCTGAAAAGTGTCATCCACCTGAACGTTGAAAGCATTCAACGCAAACAACATTTTCATCAACATCTTACCGCATTCTCAGTTATTTGCACCACATTTTCTAGTAATGCAATCCGCCAGATGGAATAGGCTACACGTCCAGTTGGGGTCGCCTCGAGTAAACTGCACATAGCTATCTGTTTCTTTCGCGCCGTTGAATTCAAAAAAAAAGAAATGTAACGGTTGCCGAATACTGAGAGCTAAATCGAGAAGGGCCGTAACCTAAATCTAAGTTTACACTAAACTAGAAACCATCAACTTCATCCTACCCTTACAGCCTGAACTATAAATGGAAGCCCACACCTCAGCGTGAGAATAAGCCAAAGCCCATGCTCGTGCTTAGACTTTCGTCAACATGAAAGGCTGCAGAAACTCGGGCTCTAGGCCACACACTTTGTGCCAATGAGCTATGAAGTTGCACAACCTCGCCGATATCTCGGTGCTATGGAAATAAATGATAGCGCATTTGACAAGTAGGAGCCCAGGCACAACATTTCTAAGGCAGTGCCGCTAATCACCGGAAGAGTGGACAAGGAGTCGCATTCTGTAACTACTGAATATTCTGAAAGAAGCGTTTTGGCGGAAGGACAAGGTTCCCTAAGTATGTATGCATTATTCAGCGATAACCGGATCTCATGCATGTGAAACTCTAACACGACATTTCTACCTCATGGTGCTACTGAAATCCAGTAAAATTCAGCTGAACTATACAATGGATGTCTGTCTCCCGGGTTCTTCGTAAAACGTTGTTGGCCGCTATTTCTGACCAAAATTTGTGGTTCACTCTTCTGGTCAAAATTTGTGGCCCAAGAACTTCCTAATGGCCACAAATCATTTTCTAAGTAGTGAGGACGAAATCCATGCGACACATATGTTATGTTTATTTTTGTATGAATGCCTCGTAATTTGTGCCCTTCATTAACAAGCGAATCGTTTCACTGATCAATTCCGCATTTCCAAACGATTTTTCTTGAAATTTGATAAATTCAAAAAAATTCCAACCATACGATCATGACTCACTGCTCAAGAATGGGGCAAATTTTGGTCAGATCCCATCCAACCGCTTGACCTGCAGTCAATGGAAGATGCTCGAATGCAGTTTACATGAGCTTTATTACTGACTTTTAGAACCATTGCAATATGACGAGTACTTGTTCAGCACTGAAACCCATGGTATGGGATAATTGATGAGCGGGAAATTGATTGAAAAAGGAACTGGAGTCGATAAGGACGAATATTGGTATGGTATAAGTCAGTTCCGTTTGTCAGAGTAGGCTTTTCTCTTGCAGCCGGCGAGTTGAGTAACAATACACTTGAGGATCGATGAAATACAGGCACTGCTAGAAGGGATCCATAGACGGCCAGTATCCCGCGAGGGCTGGTAAATGCTGTCGGCGAAAAAACCAGCCTGGACGCATTCGAGTCAACGCGACACCTATTCAAGCATAAAACGCCTAGGAACCATGATTTACGGCTATATCACCAAAAATTCGTTTACAGAAGGTCAGTCTTGCAGCCTCAAGAAATGAATATCGATATTGCAGCGAACAATCTCTTTGATTAACAACCGATCGCCGCTGCTGACCGTCCGTTCAACTTTTTGGTGTCATTTAGATGAAAGCCTAGCAATCCACCAAAACATTTAGAGAAGAGAAAACATGAAACTCTTTTAATACCTTTGGCAAAATTGATTGCGATATCCGATGAAATGAGCATCATTCAGAGTTAGAGTTATAAAGAAACGAGTTTTTGAAGACGACAAAGCGGCAAAGCTAGAAGTGGCATTTTCAGATAATGTCTAGAATGCACCCGCATTCCTCAGTTCACGCTGCCATCAAAACTTCATTCCCAGGAATTGAGGGTTGGACAGGAAATCTCGCAGTAATAGTACGCATAGTATACTTTCTGGAATTATTTATTAAAAGCAGCAAAAGAAACTGAGCTGTTTTTAGGCTAAACAATAAAAGAACGATCACTCCACTGTAATCAATCAGAACTCAGAAAAGCTGAAGCCACGGAACTCGCCAGACATGATTACAGATTTTACCTCAATTCTCCCATCTCCTTCACTCGGCCCTAAATCCCCCCTATTCAACTGTTTCTAAAACTGGACTGTACGATCTTACCATTATTTCGATGAAGAAAAAATGGATGCGTTCCTCACCTTCTCACGGCATTCGTTCGATTGTTGGTCGAAAGCAAACGAATCCCGGCAGAAGCGCAATCCGTAAGGCTCAACCATACAGGAGATATACACCGATGAGCATCCTACCACGAAGAACGTCCCCTTTCGTCCCTTGCATGAAAACTCTTCAACAACCCATCTTAGGAGTCTTATACTGCTTCCATAGCTCTCCTCAGGCACAAAGGCAGATGAAAAACGATGGGATGGTGACTGTCAGTACCAGTAGTTTTTGCACATCGTTTCCCTACATTGCACCAATTATTTACTACTTGAGCCACAAACATAAGTCTTTTCCCACCATGCTCAGCCTTCCACATGAATACTCATAATGATCAGCTGAAGTGTGTAGTGCAAGACCGGATTTTCGTGCTCAGAAGGGGGTGACGACGAAGAGGGGACAAAACGGATGAAGGAGGGTGGGCGTAGGGGCTCGAAAATGAAAATGGTCGCTGCATCATGCAGAGTGGTAATCTGTCAAATTCTTGCCGTGAACGCTGAAGGCAGTGTTGAAATCTATGGCATAGACAAACATTAGCAATTATAAAATCAGTATAAGAATCAAGAAGCACGAAAACAAACCATGGTTGACTGTAATAAAGATGGCTCATGTTCGACATCGTACCCAAATGTCGTAAACACAACCATGAAAGAAACCCGCTGTCGAGATACTAGTAGTAAACGAGTTACAGTGTTCACCATTAGGAATACGCTAACATCGACGGGGAACAACTACCGATTATGGGATTGCTCTTAAACATCACATCCCATGGCATCCTCATGATAAGGCAGAAACCTTTTGAGTGAAAGCAAAGCATCATTTTGAGTGAAAAGCAAGAAAAAACTACGGAAACGGTCAACAGGTATCACAGTGATACAAATCCAACTTGTAACGGCAAAGTTCATCGTCGGCAAACGAACATTCTCCCATGCACACCGAAATCCCCTACTTTCAAGACCGATACCTTTGCAATCTCTCAAAGTACACGCCACCTGCTTTCCCAACTTCATTTTACGATTGTGATGGAATCGCTGAATGATGCGAAAATGAACGTCAATAATTATTATGATCATACAACCCACTTACAAAATGTGCCGCAGCGGCGTTTTGCCGACCAAAAGCTGAAGAATGAAATGACGAATGCATATATTCCGGGAAAGAACTTATAACAGTATAAAAAAGCAAAAGCAAAAAGATATTTTTTCGCAACCGCTGTCAATTTTTTCATCACGCAAGCTGCAGATAAACGAATACCTATGAATATTTTGGAATAAACTGCAGTAAAGTATTTGTCTGCTCTTGTGTACACGAAGGAAACCATCATGAGCGGAGATAAGTCATATTCCCCTTCCCGATAATCGAGAATAAGAACTGAAAGAACTGCACAAAAAAATAGCCTACTGGTTATTGATTTGATCGTTGAGCTGGTCAGCGGCTTGAGTGTTGAACTGATTGATGGCTCAAGTGCCGAACTTGTTAACTCATCAGCTGCTCTGGTAGCCACTGGAATAGTTGCCGCACCTCCTGTTTCACCGCTTTTCGCCAACGTTTCTATAAGCCGCAAAAAATGTCCATGAAAAACCATCACGAAGCTGCCAGCTATACTCAGCAATTGGTCAAGAACATATGAATATAATACACCAAAATAAAAAAAACCCTGTTGCAAACGTCTCAGCAGAGAATGCCACACATCAAGAATTTTGCTTTTTCCGCCAAACACATAAATCGTATCTCTTCATGAGCATTGTTTCTCACACAAAACGTCTGTTCACAAGACGAAACAAGTCAGCAGACGACGGGTTCGTGGAAAGAGAGAAAAGAGATAGGGAAACGGGAGGTAAGAAGCAAACGGAAGGATGAAAACATTCGAACGATCATAAGTCACGGAGCAGCAGTAATGCAGTAGACATCCCACCGATTCGAAGCATGTCGCGCTAAAATACTGTGAAAGTCGTCTAAACGATACTGCGCAAAAGCAGAGAGGCAAGCCATGTGTTCCTAAACTAGCGACTGTGCCTACTAGTTGCGACCAGCACACAAAGAAAAGCGAATTGAATCCCCATTTCATGATAGGAAAAAAATAATTAGGTATCCTCCACCCAAGGTACAAGTTATCACCAGCACAGATGCAGGACCTCTTTCCCCTCCCATTTGTCCGACCTAATTCGTTTCACCCCATTCACCTTAACTTTCCCACCAATAATCCGACGTACCCCAGTGATTTATGCCACTTTATATTTTTCTTTTAACAACTCCATTACAAAAAAACCCAAACAGGGCTCTACACGAACTGTTTGTCTCATGAAATTCTGGCCCGAAATTTCTTTGCATCTTCTCAAAAAACTTCGAAATCAGGAAAGGAAAAAATGACCATGAAATATTGTGCCGAAAATATACGACAACCGACAGTCCTCGAAAACGCATGACAAAATGTTAGTAATTTTCCAGAAGCTACGATTTTAACCACGTATGAGCGGTGTGTTCCGTCGCTGCGATTTCGTCACGAGACGCACAGGAATAATAACTTCAGCTTGGAACTCACGTTACGGTCATGCACCCATCAGTACAGCACTCAAACTTGCGTAATAGAACCAACATATACTTGGCTAAACCCGCCACTCCTATATAATATATCACGTCACATTCATACCAAGAAGCATTCGAAAAAACCACCGTCGAAAAAGACTAGTATCGCCTTTATAACCAGTTTGCTGCTCTGCTCCCCCGTTCCTTTCTTCTCGAGGCTTCCGTTACCTGCAGTCAACACGACGCACAACAACAGCCCAAAATCAGCATCCGCATTGAAGACTCGCAATAAAGTAAGGGATTTTCTAGCAGATTAATATCACAGCTGCTTTGTTTTTCATTTTCACGTGGGTCTGCGCCCCATATTTGCATTGCAGTTATCGGCTCGAAGGCATATATCACATTCTGCGAGTTCTTACCATGCACTGATATCGATGATTTAGTGGAGAGTTTTGCGGTCTTTCTAGCACTCAGAAATTTATGAGTGCCTCCGTTGACGGGACCCATGATCGAAGAAGCTTCTAAGAAGACATGAGATGGCGAATTTTCCACCCCTGCGACATGTGGCGATTGGCGACAAGCTCGAACAAACCACTGCAAGAATGTATGAACCGAAATCATTTTTCGTTCTCCCGCCCAGAACTACTTTTCACTTTTTCAACAGCAACTACTTCACCTTTTTTGGTTCTAATGAAATGCTGCAGAAAAAACTGCGCAAAAATTTGAGGGTAAAGGGCCGTTTGTCAATAAATATAAACTGCCATATTCTCTGAATCCTTTGAGCTGCTTAATAGGTATAATCTTCGATTGCATCAAATCACAAAAAATTATGCTATCACGAGGTCACTAACATCATCCTGTCATAAAACACCTCTTCAAGAATGCGGCCTCTTGCTAACGGAAAAAACACCAAACAGTGAAAGAAAAAGTAGCGACTCCAGTACATAGCCAGCGGCACATGCAATTGGGGTAAGCAACAACGGTGTAAAATGCGCACTACCTTCATCTACAGAAACGCACAGTTATACTCTTCCATATCCTTTTTCTTTCACAGACGCCTTGACGAGGGGCCACTGATAGTTCAGGGAGGGATAGACACAATGTTGGAGCCACTGCGTCGCTCCGACTTCAATTTCAAATAAATGCAACAGGATATATTCACTACAGCGTCACAGAACGGCGAGGGAATGAGGCAATCTCGTAATCTGAAAAGGAACCGGCAGGAGACATCTTTGTGATGCAGGGTCGAATACCCGATTCCGTGGACATTCCACATAGCGATTTTCGCCAAGAATACAAAACAGAATTAACGACGAACATCCAATTCCATATATGCCATCCGGAAGATCGCTGCACGGTAAGTCTACAAAAACTTCAAATGAGTAAAGCTGTGAATGTATAACGCAAGGCACAAGCACTGATTACAGTAACAAGTCAAACAAGCTTCCTAACTAAAGGGAAGGATGGCGAAGCGAGGATGTCTTGCTGCATTTGTTTGCTCCTCCTCCGCTCTTCTTCTTCTTCTCTCCTTATCGTCATCGGACAAAAATAAAGATATTCGTCCGATATGTCCACTTTATGGCTCTAAAGAGGTCCCGTGGGTTAAACTGCCTGTAAATAACGCTTCTTACAAGAAACATAATTCCATATGAGCTCCCAAAGAATGCAGAAGATTGTACATTTTCCTCTATGTAATGGTTTTTAACAGACATTGGCGCAGTACGCCGAGCGTAAGTGATAAAAAACGCATCTATTCTAAGCATTGGTATCATTGCAAACGAATGGAGAAAAAGGAACAGACGAAGAAACTCCCGCTAAAACGAAAGACTGATAAAACTCTCGTGTTATACTTTGCATTTCTGCAAACCAGATGCACCATTCGCCAAGACAAGCTAGTTACACACGCCAAGAAGATGGCTTTAAAAGATGTAGCAAAAAAAGCAGCATCACTTTATGGATCGTGTGCGCGACGCACCTTTTGTCAAATTCGTTGATGAATGCGCTACGCCCCTCTCAAGTAGGTCCAAATGCGGGCGTCCCACACCGCATTCTGCACCTTCATGTACGACGCCTGCCACACAGCTTCGCTATTCCTCTCCGTATCCCTCCGTACGGTTACCCCTCCATACCTCATGGTCCGGTAAATTCGCAGAAGGTGTGCATTTGAAAGCGGAAATGATGAGGGGGAGAAGACATGGTAAACCGTTGTCCGCTATTAGACAACAAAGTTAAGAGAACGAAGCATAAAAGCAAACAGTAACACTCAATCTCCAAACTTTGCAACTCGCTGCTTCCACTCTTTGGTTTTGCACTGTCAGTACCTCCGTAACGTGCTCCCTCCTAAACGAAGGCCCTCGCCTGCCTTCATCTTTCAACGAGCTCGACAAGAGCAAGCTGCGTTGGGAATGGCTTTTTTTTTACCTTTCAGTTTCAGGATGACAAAAATGTTCAGATTCTGTGGAAAATATTTTTTTACTAAGCATTACAACCTATGTTGTCCTTATGTTGCAAATTTCGTAAGTTAACTGAAAGAGGAGGTACCTTTTTGGAGAAATTTTGACAACAGCTTCCTGGGTATTAGGAAACATCATTTTCTGACACTAGGAAATTGTCTTACCTCTTTGAATAGAGAGACCCCCTATTCACACGGACAGGTCTGAAGCTCAAGATTGTTCCTTATCCTTCCCTCCGATTCCTACAGGCGATTCTCTTATTCAAAAGGCGCTCAGAAAGCGCGGAAACACTGTCTAGTTCATGTGCAGATCATCAGAGAATAAAAAGCAACTTGTATTCAAAGAAAGGGCTACCGAACACATCTTGAAGGGAACAGTGATGGAACAGAAAATCGAGACGAAAAATAAGCACAGAAAACATAACCTTTATGCTTCGCAACAGACAGCAGTAGGGTCGTCGACTTCAAAGACTCGTCGGCATCTACTGCGACTGTCACCCTTTCCGTCGAACTGCTTGCTCCCGAAGTCGACAAGATAATTTCAGGAGCTTCGGTGGTATGCTTTGCCAATTCACTCGTAAGTGCTTCTGCTGCGGATATCGTTGAAACCGTTCCACCGTACCACTGCTCGGTGCAAGCCGCAATGTTCGCCTTCATGAATGAAATTTTAGCAATGCGAATGGTTTTTCATAATCTCTGAGCCAAAAAAAGACTTACGCAGACTTTTCACTAATATGCCGTTACAGGATTCTGATCGGTAATCAATCTATGTCGTATCATACTGAGATAACATTCATAGGTGTATGTCAACGCAGCCGTAAGCAGAGCGGCCCCTTACAAGAACAAATATTTTCAGTTGTTCCTTTCATTTCAAAGAATTTAACGTCCCTCTTGGAAGCGTGAGCATAGCTAGCGATCTCCTATACCTACTCTTATATCTACAGCTGGAGTAGTTGAGCGAAAAATATGAAAAAGTGCATAAACAGCATTTCAAATGACCATATACTGAGACCGGTGGCGAATGTTGAAATACAAGTTCAGTTTCCAAGTAAGCACAACTAGAAGAAAGAACAACCAACTAGAAGAAAGAACAACTTGCTCAATAAATAAATAAGTAAATACAAACCGCGGGCACACACTGCAGTATTTCCTCGTCAAACTTCAAGCCACCCTCACATTTTAACCAATTTGTAGTACCAAAGAGGCAGATTACGTAACCGGAAGAACATCCAATGGCCTTTGGACCATCAGGAATGCCCATGCAAGAGAAGTCTGAACATGAACAAATAACTGCATAATACGGGCAAACATATAACTCAAGCATTTTTCACAACAGGGCACTTTTGGAAAGAATAACTAACGAAATGGTGGATGAAACCGCATCTACCAAAGGAATGACCATTCGGCCACTCGAATGACCACTCGAAGTGATAAACACCTCACTTAAACGACGGGAAATGAGAACATCCAGGGAACTATTTCAAAGTTCTGTTAATGTAAACATGGGAAAGTGTTGAAAAATGACTTCAGTTATTGCTGATAAGGATGAAAATCAATCATGTGATAAAATCCTCCTCAACTAAACCGAAAACGGATGATCCAATGATTGAACATTATGAAAGTAGCACCTACCAAGCCTCAGCAAGATCTTCCCAAAACACAACACTAACATTCACGCACAAGGGTGCAGCAACAATGATGAGGGAATAAAACCTGCCAACGTTTATAATGCTTTCACTCAATGACTTCCACACTTTCCAGATTCAACCAAACAATAACTAAAGAAACCGATAAGCATTAACGAAGGGACAAAAAAAGAGCTGAGAAGCTGAAATATTTTGAATTATTTTGCTCAACTTAAAGCTGAAAATCACTCACTTCGCTGTATATCTGTGGTTGTATTGACAATAGCAGCTTTTGTCTTTGCCATCGGTAAACGTTGTGCGAAACCGTTTAAAACAGGCATTGCCAGATACGGCGCATTTGTTACTTTTGATTTTGAATCAGTGAAATTTTCCACTTCTGAGCTATCGTCCTGCATATGCCGCCCTCTGGTCGAACTTCTGACTTGCGTATAATTCCTATCATTCCTTGACGCAATCGCATATTGCCCTTCTCCATTCAGTTTCTCAATACGAGGCACTTCTGCCGAACCAATGCTTGTCGATACAGCGTTCGATGCCCGGTCCATTCCTTCATGCCCGGCACCGGTGAAATATTCTACCTGTACGCCTCTCTCATAGGCAAGTGATGTTTCCGCTGAAAACATATCTGTCTGCCTTTGCAAAACGTCAGTCGAATGTTCGTCTTTCATGCCTTCTTCTCGCGCAGATGTTTCTAACGATGAGCTTTCGACCTCTGATGCACCGATAGCTTTACTTCGAATTATTGCAGGCTCGATGTTTCGACCAGGCTTATGCGTCCATAACGCTTCCACCAGAACATTGCTTACCGATGTGGGTGGTGGTTGTGTCACGACACCCTCCTGTACTACAATTTCAGGTTCTACACGGTTACGTTCAAATATAGCCTCGGTGTCAACAAGCTCATCGACAGAAGGCAACTCACTCAAACCACCCATCAATGCTTCAATAGCCGATCGTGCACCTGCCACTCGATACTCTGCAAAATAAGAATACCCTTTTCTCCATTCAAACTTCGTATGTCCAGCGATTCCCTCTCGTCACTGACCTCTTTCGCAACCGTATGCGATATACCCACTCTTTCATGCCTTGACTCACTGGGATCCTGTTATCAGTACAACATTTGCCCTATTTTAAGCTAAAATGCTTTGGCTTTGGAGGGATCCCGTTGAACCTCCATCTTCCTCAAGAAAAATCAATGTATTAGCGCTATAATTCCCTTCTTTCTGAACCAAAATATATCTTTATAAATGCCTAAAATGTGAGCTTAGTAAAGCAACAGTGGAATCAATCGACGATCATTTTTGTTTGTTGGACCATTCAGATCTTATTCATCCATTCTGCCCTTCGGTGCCTCTACGCTTCATCCTTCATCATTCTGGTGGGAACTTTCTTTAAATATCCTTATTGCATTGGGCGGAACAAAAGCATTATGCGAAACAGGACATCAACAATCGTTCTCTCCCCATTCTTCTTGCATGAAACGCTTTGATCGATCGCCAAAATTTGGTGGTTACCGACTGTTGGCCTGTGATCGGCAAACAGCCGAGATGATTTGGTAGCGACTTAAATTAGGAAGCGTTAGATTTGGAAATGATTCGGAAGCGTTGGCTGCCAACTTCTAATAGTTACTGGAAGTTGGTGTACACCCACTACCTCTAGCAAAAAAAAAGCAAACGCAATGACGTCTTCAACTGCAAAATAAAAAAAGGAGACTGCTGCCACTGATAGCAGTGAGCCATTCGACCTCTACTTTCTCATCGCTCGCAATCTTGATAACGAAGTCTTACATAATTACGACCTCAGTCGTTTTCACATACATTTCCGGAACGGAAGTAAAGAATGTGACCCGGAGCATTTGGTCTGTATATGTGCGATCCAACTTTTCATCATATGATGAGTGATGATGGTGACTCGCTCCGCCAAAAAATCCACTTACGCCCTGACCAACCAAAATTCACGCAAGGTTTTCTCGGTAAGAAAAAAAAATTCTCGGTAAGAAAAAAGCCAATCGACGCATTTCATTCATACCTGATGATGCAACACTATCACCCAACGTGGCATTCATTTGCGATGAAGTCTTGGACGTTCTTGTCGTTGTATTCAACGCTTCCCTATGGGACACGATAGTTCGAATCGTAGCACCTGGACTTAGCTCGACTCCGTAGTTGACATGCGCACCTGCGAGTGTTTCTCCTGGATCCGCTACTACCGAGCCAACTGTTGCCTTTTGTACAGTAGTTGTGGAATCGCTTGACTTCACAGAGCAAGCATGAACTTGAGACTGAAATTCACCAACAACACTAGCGGCAAGGAACACAGCTGAAATTCAGTGAGTCTGGGCGAAAGTTGGTTCCTGGCAAATTCCATTATATTACATTTGGTCCGAGACTTAGATGAAATATCGAATGGATTACTTGTTGGCAAAAACTTTGAGTTGCAGCATAAAAGATTAATCGTCAAACCTTCGCCACACATTGTCCTGAATCGGCATCATAAACAAGTCCGTCGGAACAAAGGAAGACACTCGCTTCACCGGCCAAACAGATAACCAACTCTGCGGAACATCCCACAGCGTTTGGCCCATCTGTTAAACCGACACAAGAGAAGTCTGCAACAAGCGTGACTTTCACTTCCATCACTCAGCAGCATGAAATACGCACGCAATAACACGGCAAACAAGTGTGAGGTAAGAAGTTTTCTGGTCATTGTTGAATACGATCCGCCAGTATGCTCAACCACTTTTACCTAACCAAGTGAGCTAAATTTGATCAATCCAACAACAGACAACGAAGCATTACGATGGGCATGATGCATCATGAAAGCGAAAACCAGTGGAGTTAGGATGACCCACGATTTCGAGAGTGCAACAAGCATTTCAGTGAACTAGAAATCATCAAACTAGAAATCGCAACTAGGCGCCCGCAGTAAGCTTTCAGAGGCGGTATGCTCCCGATAATTGCAGGCCCATCTATTAGGGAATATGCATTATTCTAACAATTATAAAAGTTCTACATCTGTTCTAACTCAAAAGGAAGAAATTCGACGACAAGGACAGCACAGAGTCGGAAAAAATACGATTTTATTTTGCACTGATTTATTTCCATTTTATCATTAAAAAATGTAAATACAAGAACCTGTGCATTTGTGAAAGTATCCAAAGAACATAATTTAACTCACAGGTGTTGGAAAAATGAACAGAATAAAGGATTCTCATGTTTGTAGCTAACCAAACACAGCAACGAAATCAGCACTAAGTGGAATGGTTGAAAGTGGATTTTGCCCTCCCCTTTCAATGTCCATAAATATTTATAAATCCATCAGCTCATTCACTTAAGTGATTACACTTGAAGTAAGAACGGCTATTTACGACTCAATTTGTTTGCCTTCGAATAGCTCGCCTGTGACGAATATCACCCAATATCGCCGATTTCTTTTGAAAGCCTCAATCTCAGTGCCTTTGTTAAAAACCTCCAACCAATATTTGTGTAAATATGTGAAAACATCAGGTTTCAAACTGAGTACTTCATAAGTGAAGCAAATCTACGACAAAACCGTACTCGCCAATGAGGGACGCTGGTCTGAGATGACCGTGTTTTCTTCGTTGCTTACGTCTTCGTATGCTGCTCGAAACTGCGGGTCCTTAGTAGCTAAACCCGAAAGCGCTGGATATGTTGTTGTTGGCATCAGTGACTCATTGATTTCTGCAACCGGCGTGGTCATTATCCTCGCCTTAAACAGTGTGTCCGTCGAATATTCTGTCGGCGATTTCCTGGTTGCAACCCCTTTCTGCGGACTCATCGAGGCGTTTCCTTCTACCACTACAGTCCGTTCTCCAGATACCATAACGTTATCTGTTGTTTCTCCTGTCGCCACAAGTAATCCCCGTAATTCTGACACATGAGCATTGTTTACCATTGTTGATTGATTTGTACCAGTTCCCACATCAAATGCGACTCCAGCTTTGTCTGTACCCAATGATGCTATGGTTGACGTTGCCGGTAACCGTTTGGAATCACCCTCTACTGCTTCCATTACCGACATGCTCCCAGATGGCGTATCCGTCACAGCTTGTTGCACAATTAGTGATCTGGTATGTTGTTCATCCCTTCCTTCTTCTATAGCTTTCCACTTCTCACGCCGTGGCAACACTACCATTGGAGTTCCCGAGGTTGCAGACGTCGAAGCAAATCTTTGCTCCATTACAATTGAACTGGTCAGTACTGGTGCAGTAGTCGTATTTGGTACCGATAACGTACGGTCCCCACTGTCCTGTAACGGTACCCAAGTGACCACTGTGGACGCACCAAAAACACCAGCCCGTGCTCGTGCGGTGTCATCCTCTACTTTCGAAATAGCATTTTCGTCTTTTTCTGTCACATCGTTCGGCGTCATAGTCCTTTCCGTCGTCACATCCGATGCAGCCCAGTTTTTCGATGCTGATGCTTTCTTCAAATTAGTCGCTGACGCTGTTGTGGCATGCTTCATTTGCATCAGAACGTCGAAATAACCCGCTGGCGATGAGGATATAACATCCTCCGATGATGTATCAACCACACCGTTCCTTTCCACAGCCGGCCTTGTGCCTTGATGTAATATCGAGCCAACGACAATATGCTTCGCCGATCGGTCGCCCGCAAAGTTGTTCGTCTCAATGTATGGAACGGTTGGTGACTGTTCCATTTCGAAATCAGTCGGAATATCATCCGCAGATGCTGAAAGAATATTTCTGAAATCTACAGGTACATCTAAACCAGGAACAGAGCAACTAAAAAATCAATTTCAAGCTGAATCTGCAGCTTCCTAAAAGCAATGCAGAGATTCCTTTACAACCTATGCCATGCTGCAAAAAGTTGCAACACTGCAGAGGGAGTTTGGTACGAAATTTGATACCTTGACCCCCTCCTTCCCTATCTCCTATGTTCTATCTCCCTTCTGCCCTCTCTCCTCCCAAAAAAAGTGATACACTGAGTGAATGAAAACTGTGACTTCGCCACGCAAGAATAAGGAAATAAAAGCAAAAAATAACTGCAAGAGTACCTTTGGATAGTGCAACAATACCGTTGTCACCTGAAAAAGCTGTCCAGAAGTTAGCTGCAGAAGGTGTTCTGGTTATTTCTATCTCGGAAGTGACAGCTCTATCTGTTGGCTGTGACAGGAAACCTGCTGCTACCTCATTCATGGTGATGTCATCGAATGACACCATTGCAGTGTGATCCGCCTTTCCACGTTCAGCCAGCGATTCGGTGCTCATAGTAGAATCTGCTTCAGCAGCAGGTAAAGATCCGGTCTCCATCATTAAGCTTGGCAGGGCTGGCATTTTTTGTGAAGGCGGCTCGGTGCTGCCTTCAACGTTGATTGAAAACAAAACGCTCTCCGTTGTCATTCGCGGTTTCAGTTCATATCCAGACGCTTCTATCACCTTCCGACCAGCAGATGTGGCTTTCTCAGCGACCGAAATAATGCTACGATTCTCTTCGGATGATATTGTTGTGATATCTTTCATTAATGAAGTCACCGCACTATCCTCTACAACCACAGGAGCAATACTAACAGTCAAATCACCCTCTTTTTTCATTTCGGATGGGGCCGTATTATGTTCTCTGAATAGCGGTGGTTGCACTGATGGGGAGGCCAAAACGTGCGCAAGTGTCGTCCTTGCGTGGTTCTTTGCTGGAACTGCTCGATCTCCCGACCATGATACGAAATATTCCGTGGAAGTGCTGACCACGGGCAATGCACTGCTGCCTTCTATAGGCGTCATGTCAGGCTGATCTATTAATACTGCCACCACCGTCTCCTCCGTTGAAGCGCCAATCGTAAGTTGATCACTTCCATATGCTGCCTTCGACGCTGGTGCTACTTCATCTTTTACATTAGCTGGGATCCACGCTCCATCCCCTTCCGCTTTCGGTGCGACCGCCTCAGGTGCCAGTGTCTGCTCCATCAACCAACCTGTCACGGCATAACTTGAGTCTAACTGAAACGTACTGTCAACGAAAGAGGTCACTACCTCGACCTCGTCAGCTGCTGTTGTGACACTATCTTGCCCCTCAGATGCAACATCGTCCACCTGTGAGCTTGCCATCTTGTTTCCACCGAGTGAAGAGACAATTAACCGACTAGACATCCGATCGTTCGAAGTATCTCCGCTCATGATCTTCAACGAATCTCTTTCCAATAATGGCACTGCGATGCTTTCCGATTCGGTCTGAGGCATCCTTGAGACCGTTGATGGTATGGCCACGCCATATTCAGTCTTAGAAGTCACCCACATGCTCACCTTTGATAACTCCATAATAAACCCATCCAGTAATTTCGATGACGCATCCTCCCGCGACGCTCGTATTGTTGCCAGCTGCATATCGCTCACATGTCGATCACCAACTGTGATCGAAACATTTGTCGTTGTCTGAGACGGGATGCTTCCAAAATGCATAAATTGCTCATCCCCATCGACTACTGCCTCCGCGAACTGCTCTCCTACAGCAGTCGCATCTAAGGTAATTTGACGCGAGATTCCCCTTGCTCCCGCTCCTCGCAAAAGTGCCGCTGCTTCTCTTGTTGCTACAGTAGCCGTTAACTTACTGGTATTAGATGGTGAACCTTCTGATGAGGATAAGGACTCAACCAGGGAAGAAGCTGTAAAAGATTCAACCGATCCAAACGCTGATGCCATGGCATTGCGTCCTGTAAAGAGCGCCTCATCGGTAGAGGATACTGCTGTTTCCTCCGATGTCATAACGTATACCACATCTTCATCTGCCGTGAGGCCAATAAAGCCAACTTCTGCAGTCGGCTTAGGTTCATCGCTTTCTCCCGCTAGCTTAGCCGGAACACCATTAATGGCTTCCCTGCCGCCGATCGTTGATAACAACATATCCTTTTCTGTTGTAGATTTGAGAGGCGCACTCTCCCCGACTGTCACATCAACTTCCTCTACCGTCAGAGCAATACTTTTCTTCTTTGACACCACATTTGGAACATGCACCTTTGGTGATCCTTCGACTGACGACATGGTTGTTACCCCAACATCTTCGACAACTGTTTCGATAGCTACCTTCAGATTTTCCACCTTTCCCGGTTCTGTTAAAACAGACGAAGCAGGACTATCCAGTGGTGGGGTAGCTATACGTTTTGTGTTTCCTTCAGCGCGTTCCTTCTGAAATTTTCCTGCGACACCATCCCTTTCAAGTGGCACGTGTTTTCCGGACTCGATTGATGAAGGCGTAGTATGTCCAGTCAAGTGCTTTAGAACTGTCAAGAATGCTGCCGATCGGTCGCTTGGTGGCGGAAAAACATTTTCCTCTGATACAAATGTCAATGGCACATAAGAAAAGTTATCTACATCACTGCTGACACGTGCCGTTTCAGTCACTTTTCCATTCACAAAAGATTCAACTCGTGTTTTTGATCGGTTTTTCGACGCTGTGACAAGAATCTTTCCGGATGCTCCTGCAACCATCGTATCGAGCACATCTGATACTTCGGCACCTTCAGGCACTGCAATGACTGCGTCCTTGGCTGGTCCATCTGTCATACTCTCCGGCAGCATAGCACTAGCATCTTGCACCTTGTCGGCGATATTGATGGTTGCATCAGTTCTGCTTTCTATCGATGGCGAACCAACCGACACCTCAGACAGATCGGAGTGGTGAGATAATGGTGAACTGCTTCCACTAGCCATCGACATATTTTTTGGTACAAGAACGGCGGAACTGCCCGTAACATGCTTCGATTGTCTGCTCGTTGTTCGGTCCTCGCTGGAAGCTCCGCCTGCCGATTGTTGAGCCACCTTTGCTGGAATATAGACGTCCTCTTGTTTCGCAAGTACCGATAAATCTGCAGCTCCTTCGATGCACGCTGTTACTTCTATCTGCAACATTCATTTCACATTCGAGGCAGCGATCACGAAATTCTGTGAACAGTGACAGTCATTTGCCTCATTGGAGTTTATAAAAAGCGCGTGCCAAAAAATGAATACTAACCAAAAATAGCGGAAGGTAATGACAAAAGGGCAAGTAAATATTGCAACGAGTTGATTTGATAGCAATGTTTCGCCTTCTTCTAAAGGTTGGCCACGAAAAACCCTTAAACAAAATCGTACTCTTCAATTCATGGTCCCATCACACTTATGTTCGACCCATTTTGAATATCACGTTAATATTGCTGGAAC
Source organism: Toxascaris leonina (assembly GCA_022844705.1). Taxonomy (NCBI): domain Eukaryota; kingdom Metazoa; phylum Nematoda; class Chromadorea; order Rhabditida; family Ascarididae; genus Toxascaris; species Toxascaris leonina. The sequence goes on along the minus strand of JAARMF010000637.1, from coordinate 1,910 downwards.
AAGCAATGAACAGACTAAACGATACAGAACCATACGGAAGACGAAGAAGAACCTTCAGTTGGAAACTAAAGTTTCATCCCAACTACAGACTCTACATCTGTGAAAAACACATGCAGCATCAAGTATCCATTCCTACCGGTCGAAATTCGCAGCACATTTCAAACCAATAATTGAAGCCCAGTCAGTGCGATCGGGTCCACGTCAAAATAGGTTTGAAAAAAACGAAATCTTGCCATGCTCCATGCTCTATAATGTAGTGCATCAGGGATCGTACACAGTGAAGTGGTGGCAAATTCCCCATTAATGCAAAAGTATGAGAATATAAAAATAATTCAAACCTCATGAATGCACATCTGCAATTGCGAGTCATATTTCAGCTCGAACGGACATCGATGCAGTCTAGCGCCTCCGGCAGCGCAAATAATGAAATCCGATGAACATCCCAATGATATCGCTCCATCGGGCATATCAACACAAGGCACACCTAAAAAATGCATTAGATGCTTCGTAAATAGATAGAATAAATTTCGATCAGCCATGGCCACCTCCTCCCGCCCGTCCACAGAAATCCACCTTCCGAATCGGCTGCTTGAGAATCTTTGAAAAGCTTGACAAATGTGCTTATTAGAAACGAAAGTGTCCCATAAAATTCAGCTCGTATGATGAAATAGTATCACATCTGATCCACAAAGACATTTGAACAGTATCAGAACTTTGCTGACCATTACCAGGTGATGGGTATAAATATTACATTATGACCAAAACAGTCGGAAATTTTGCCAAAAATTTGCTCGAAGCAATGGAAAAGAGGTAAAACCCCGAATAGTGCGAAACAGCGAACACAATTCCTGCTCCTCGTTTCCTTTTCCCACTTCAACCTAAATGGAAGCGATCGACAACAGAAGCCAATTTTCGTTCCTAACAGTAGCAGTAACAATTTCATTGCACTCTATTATACCATCCCATACCAGTTCAGTATTTATTTTTGTTCGAAAACCTCCCTCAGCAGAAATTTTCACAGCTACTGCTCGCGTATATCATTTATTCGGGAGTTCTGCACACTCATGATATCCTTTCATGATTAATATGCTTTCAGGAACCCACGTGAACGATTGAAACTTACCATAAAATTCATCAGGCGTTTTCAGCACCATTACTTCCCGGGCCATCACACTGGACACCGCTGCCGCTTTCGGATGCTCTTGTTCGGATTCCTTGTCTTCGAGCAGTTCAAACGAAGTTCCCATCATCAGTCGGTGCGTCTCCGTCATTGACAGTTCAAGTGTCGATGTCGTAGTCCGAAGTTCCGTTTTCATGCATGCTGGCATGAATGTCTAGAAACCAAATGCCAGTATGCACAGTGTTTTAGCCTTTTCTAATCCTACATTGCTGCTTTGCCTGTGTTGCAAAAGCATTTCGAGAAAGCGAAATTTAAAATCTGCTATTGGAGGTAACTCGGTCCCAATTACGGCAGGAGATCCATCATTCGTTTCCATGCATTCACCCACTAGAGCATCAAAACAAGTATGCATCGATGCACCATAACTGAAGGCCTCAAAGTGAGGTGAGTAAGCAGAAGTCGACATGAGTGTGAAATTTATTATAAAATATGAAAGCGAGAAGTTTATACAACCAGATTTTCGATTGCAAGACACATTTATGGTCTGCGATGGTTGTTTCGGCAGTTGTTGAGTGACGAATGGATGAGCGTACGACGTTTCGGTTAAAGTTACCACTCTCGGGAACGAGGTAATATGGCAGTATGGCAGACTGATGACCAAGCAAAATGACCAGGAATGCCATGACTCAGGAAACTGTACAATTTGCCGTAATGGGAAGAGACTGCGACCTTAAGGATTGTTTTTATTGGATCGAATGCACGAGATGTCGAGTAACAAATTTCGGCGAGA
>JAARMF010000636.1:0-30333 GCA_022844705.1 Toxascaris leonina | reverse complement strand
TGAAATAAACACCTATATTCATTTATATATTTGTGAATAGTTCTACGACGACAACAGTACTGAAATGCTCAAAAATCAGGCAATGCAAAATTCTTTCGAGAATAGACACCGATCACTGTCATTTGGTATCTGTATTGATAGTGTCATCAAACAATGTCTACGGACATATATAAAAGCACTACAAACGATACCGACATGATGAATAATGCCTTATCCTTAATGTCCTCGATTTACACTTTTCTTTTTTTGATCCGATAATGCGAACGATACGATAAGAGCAGTTGTCAATCGTTTAGTTCGTTGTATATAAATACGTTGCTTGAATGTTGAGATCACTACTACAACGGTAGACGTAATTAACGACTCGTCGCCGGAAATATGTTGCTTATCGGCTTGCCAATAGACTTTCCAATACTTATAATATCCTTTAGTTTGATTTTTCACTCAACAATGGCATCAACAAGTGTTCGAATTCCCGAGAAATTTTTGGGTACTTTTAAATTGGATCGGAGCGAGAATTTTGATGAATTTCTTGCGTCGAAAGGTAAGCGAGCATATGAAGTATTAAAATTTATTTCATTCAATTATTATTATTATTGTTTTTTATTTATTTATTTATTTATTTATTTATTTAAAGATTAGAAAATTCAGTGCGAATTTATGCCATCGTTTTTTAAAAATTCTTTTAGAGATATTTTAAAGATTTCGTAAAATATTATAAAATATTTTTAATTGGTTGAAATATCAGCCATTTCCCTGATATCAATAGAGTTTAGTGTAGGAAAGGATACCTAAGAAAAGCGTGGCATATGGATTTCCCTCAACTACGGAAAACAAAAGTTGGCATTTTATAGGTAATTCCACGAATATCTTCTATTGAATGATCTAGAGAATATTTCAATGTTTTTTCTATTCACCTCGTATAATTATATTACCAACAGAATTTATTTAGTTGACTGATTATAAGAGGTCTATAAATAATGAGTGGAATAATCTATAGACAGTGCATATAAGAAAACCGTCTCAAATATGGAGAGAAATTTGTTGTTGAATTTCGGGTCTATTGACTCATTCATGTTTAAGAAATATATCTTGCTTATTATTCATCTCATTCTAGGCGATCACTCAACACTCTCTTTTTTTTTTGTTGTATATGCCTAAGCATAAGTGAAACAATTGAATGGCTATTTCGTTTTTCATTTAATTATTACGGAAAAGTGTGAAATTCTAGGAAAACACGCCAGAGGCGTTAGGCACGATATGCGTTTTAACAATCCGCTGAATTGATCAACCAGGATTATTGTCATAAATAGATTCCGACGATTGAATTATTACAGGTGTAAATTGGTTCGTAAGAAAAATGATTGGATTTGCATCAGTAACGAAAGTATTTGGTGTATCAAAGAGTGGTGATCCTGATACCTATGATATGTCAAATCTCACCTCTAAGAAGAATACTTATTTCAACAATTGGAAATTGAATCAAACATTCGAAGCGGAAGGACTTGACGGAAAAATGCATAAGGTACCGAAGAGTTGTTTGCTTTATTCACCTATATGATTATAGTTGAGATGATATCACTGATGGTATCAACCTTCTCAGTAGTGCGATGATATAAGTACGCGATATAAGTGATAAGGCTTATCATATAAGCTGCTATCATAAGCGCATTTACCGCTTCAATCACAGATCTATCAGCTAACAAACGATGAATAAATAATGACGCATGCCATATAACTAGGCATAAAAATATTTTTATTTAGCTATAAACAAAGTATGGAACATATATCCGACAAAAAAATATACAAAGCAACAACATAGATATCTGTAGCCATAAAGAGGACATGCAGCCATGTGTTTTTGAACGTTCCCACTCTCACCCCTCACCCNCCCCCCCCCCTTACCCTCAGAAAAAGAGCAAAAATGATGGTGGAGATCATGAGGGATAGAGACAAAAAGGGATACAGAAGATTAAGGTAGGACAGTTAGTTACAACCGCGGAGCAAGCTGCTATCGTTGCCAGACTGCAGTACTCCATTTGTCGCTTCAAACATGATAAGTTGCCAACCATAACCACGTGATGTATTAGCCCTGAGCAATGAATTCCAACTGAGAGCAACACGTAGCGCAAACGAATTGAACGCAGCAATTCGATTTGCTGACCTTTGATCTCTTTCTAAGCTAAAGGGGATAGGAGATGGTGGGAAGAGGAGGGGGAAGTCTAGCCTCCAGCGTAATGTAGGCTTCATAGGAGAAAAAACATTCTCGAACAGAAACCCTGAGAAGAACTTCTACCTATTTTGAAACGTTAACGTAAATCAAACTGAGGTTTTATGATACCATAGAAGTTTTAAATCAAGACTAAGCAGCAACTATCATAATCAGACTGGGACGGTCGCCGAAATACTTTTCAAAAATCCGCGTCACTAAGACGTCGTTGAATTTTCCTAGTTACGTCGATATCCTTTTTTTCACACGTATAGTATTGTGTATAGTATCCTAGGATTGAACGAAAATGGTTCAAAGTTCAAAGGTCAAAATTGCCCTTACCGTAGCTTTAACTTTGGATCACTAAAATTAGAATCATGCAATTTGCTTAGGTTTAATCTATACCGCAATATGCGCTTCTTATAACGTCTTTTACATTTATCTATTATTTTAAAGAAGTTTTAGGCACTTAGTGCGTCCAAAGATTTTCCCATTTTGTGGCCGGTTGAGTCGGACTTCACACCTCGCTGCAACCGCGTATTGTAAGCACCTCGTTTTAAAGAGGAAACCTGAAATGAAGATGTGTTAATGTTACGTCTTCTGATAAGATGCTCTGATAAGCCGACTACCTGAAGAGCATTATGCCAGTTGCTATGGCATACTTTTACAACTATGGCATGAACCAAGTGGTGTAAAATGAAACCCAACTCATTGCAACTTTGCAGTAAATTTTAAGTCATTTTAAGCGCCGATAGGTTCCTTTCGAAGATGATGAATTGGTTCAACGGTTGGTAAAAGTGGGCTCATCTTTTGATGCAGATTAAAGCTGATGCGAGCTTATCCTTCATTTCAATCACTATCTTTTTTAAGCTGCAGCTATAATAGTTGGAGAGTTGGAATTGCCGGGAGCCTTAGTAATTCCGGAGCGAGGACAATCGGAAGCTTTAAATAGTTCCCAAGCTGGAACTACTGAAGACAACTACTGGGATCTTCAGTAGTTCTCGAGCTAGAAACACCGGAAAGATAAACTCACATCGACCATAATGCAGTCCGCAATTGCAAACTTCCATAAGCAGCGTAACAGCATCAAATATCAGTGTGTTTAACGTAAAAAAGGGTGGAGAGATATGCAAATGAAAATCTCAATTTACACAGATACTAACAAAAAGTTTAAAAAAAAAGAGAAAAAACTGAGGTTCATTCAATCTTCCATCACAGATCTTGGCGCTGTAAATGAAAAACTGGCATTTCATCTACTTGTGTTGCATAAATTGCAATTGCACTCAAGAGGGTCATCGATATGCACTTTCGATCGAAAACTAAAGATCAGAGAACACAACCCCTTCAAACATATTCCCACCCATCCATTGAAATACGCAGAAGATATATGGAAATTATTTCTATAGTTCCCTTAGTAATAGCACTTCATATTGCGATAGATTCATTATCAGCAAGCACTATAAATTCATTTATAAAGAATATTTCGTTTATTTTGATTATCACGGATAAATCTGTTCCAGGACAATAAGAACATATTTTAGTTACACTTGGCTCACCAACTCTCATTCGTATTCTCCTCGTCTTCCCTATTCCTGTACCCTCTCTATTTTGCCACCCTACCTTTATCCTCTCCCCCCCCNCCCCCCCCCCCCCCCCCTCCTTCGTAAGAACATCGACGACCTTTCAGGTGTCCGACATTGATGTCCCACAAGATGTCACCCTTTGTTCCGTTTGATCTTCATCATTTCAGATAACATTCAACTATGATGATACAACGGATACATTAAAAGAGACGCATATACGAATGGATGATCCAAACGATAAAGGCGAAACTTATTATTATACTATTGATGGCGATGAATTAGTTCTGGTGAGAGAGAATTATCGTCTTTTGATTGAACAAAGAGGGGAGGAGAGAGGGTTGATGTTCGTTTGCGGGAACCACATTGAATTATTTATTCCGAAATCGAAATCGAATAAAACGACCGTGACAAAATTGAACGTTATGCTGGGAGTAGTTTGCAGATTGGGTTCAAAGGTCGAGAAGCTCAAAATATGAGGGGGGGGGGGGGGGGGGGGGAAGGGGACGGCAGGATTGGGATCGATGGGAGGCGAACATCATCAATTCTGTGAAGAGTCGTGGCAAGGGATGGCACGGGATGAGCGTAGTCTTCATCGGAAATCGTAGAGAATTTCTTTTATTTTCAGGAAAGCCACAGAATTATTTACGAACTAAGTGATCAAGCAAGAATTCCTGATGGCTTTAAAATCTTAGAAGTAATGGAAAGGATGGTGGTCTTCCGTCGATCCTAAGACAACTATAAATAATTCGTGATTCATCTCCGATTCATAGGAAACATTAAAATGCGTTGATGGCTTTTACTCGAATAGTCATTTCAACGGAATATGCTTATTTTCTGCACTCACTTCAAATCTTCATTAGCCTTCTTGCATCTTAATGGATTTTCGCTGGAAATAAATATATAAAGCGGATTTCAAATATTTTATAAATTTTACAAAGTAAAACCAATGTAAAGTCATTTTTTCTGATTGCTGTTCACTAGTCAAGTAAAGTCTACGTTATGCTTGGCCATGAAATGACTGTTGAGCGTACCGAAAAAGAGTTTCTAACCGATTGTTTATCGGCTCATTAATGACAGCGGAAAGTTGGCGATAAAACTTCCAGGAAATGTCATTTATTTACTTCGCGTTTTTATTATCTCAATATTCGTGAACTCTATGAAGCAAACTATTCGAGTCTAAACCAATTTTTCTCTCTCGAACGGCTTATTGAATTTTTCAAGGTTATAAAATAATCTCAGAAAAGTTCCTGAGAGAAATTCTTTTTTCTCCTCTCGCTCCTCTCTTTCTCTCTTTCCACGCTGTGAAAATCCTCTCTCAAAGCATTGTATAAAAAATTATCTCAAGATCTACTAATTAATTTCTCAATTTTATTTATTTATTTATTTTCAGAAAATGGCGAATGATCAAGTGACATGCAAACGATTTTTCAAACGAGAGCAAACCTCATCATAAAGTTGATCTGTTAACTTCAATTGTTTTTTTGCTGTCAATTTTAATGATAATTCCTTTGAAGAAATTATCACCGTATGTGAATATAGAAATTTTGCTATATATTTTTATTATTTGATTTAAACTCTTTTAAAAAAATTTATCATCGATTTAGATGCCTTTGACAATTTCTTAATTTTTCATAAAAATAAAAAATGTTTTTTTTTTTGCAATCAATATATTCTCTGACGGATATAAATGAGGTCTTTATCAACCGCTTTTTCAAAAATTCGATATATCAATGATGAAATCGAAATGGCAATAATTTTTTCCTGGATGTATCGGATTTCTTGGAGGAAAATTCCGATGCTGTCCAATTGTTCGGAAATTTCATCGATAACTGAATGGATATTATTATGTTGTTAACGATTATTATTGCATATTTGTGCTATATTTATAATGACGCTAATAAATGTGTTATATTAACGATTTTGTCGCATAAACTTATACGCAAGACTTATTATAAACTTCAATGAACAAATGCGTCATGAACGATTAGGACGCATTATTCGTGTTAAATAACTAGATAATTAGACAATCAGCAGTGTGGAAAGCAAGAACGCGGCAGACTGCCAACAAGATGGGGTTTCGACTTCTACATGGCACCGCTTGGACGCGGCGAGTTCAGGATCGAGAAAGATGGAAAAATTGCCAGCTGCATCGATGGAGACAACGACGAAATCGATGAAATCACAGCTGTTCAATGTGATCAATGTGAATTATTCGTGTTATGTTTACTACAATCATCATTTAAACTCATTCATAGATTATATCAGAACTAAACGTTAGTAGAGATGTGACCGATGATTTAGGAATATCTCAGCGAATCATTCAATCCTTGATGCATATCAAGTACTGTCACATCACATACTGTTACGGCTTCGGTGTAGTATCCTATCAAATATTATTACAGCTTTGTCATACTGTCATATCGGATACTGTCAAATCAAATACTGTTACAGCTTTATAGTTTGTTATGTTCTTCGCGAATTGCTCCCTCCTGCACATTCAGTTGTCGTTTGAATATCCATTACTCAGGTGGTGTAGTTCTTACTCATAGTTCTCACTATATATATATATATATATATATATATATATATATATATATATATATATATATATCATCGCGGCAGCTGTACAAGTATTCATCAGATCACTGATACCAAGAGTACAAATCCATTGCACAGCGATAAACAATTTTTGCCTCAAATCTAATAATAATAATTTTTGCAAATCCTTACGGAGTAAGTTCTTTTCCGGAAGGCAATTTTTTTCGAGTGATGCAAGCAAATTTGATCCTCAATGCAATAATATATTCCCTATCCTCAGTGCAAAGTATTCCCTCAAGCTAGAACATCAAAGCTAATACCGCTTATCTACATTTTTCGCTTCGGCCTATCGTCGATCGCTGCAACAAACAACGGCGAAACATTTATATAAATGGATCACAACGTGCACTTCATTGTTTCACAACAACCATTGTGGCCGCTTGTGTGCATTCGTCTAGCTTTAATGTCTATTAGGATCAAAGCTTTTCGATTCTATTTGATACGTTGATAGGCGCTTTACGTCAGTTTGGCTTATCACTATCGTGTGATATGTTATCAGCAATCGATAAGCTAAGTGATCGATAAAGCAGAGAATATTGCAAACTTTTTTCTCCACTGAGAATGCTAGAAATTTCTATAAAATTATTAATATCAACGTGAATGTTTGCAATAATATATTACAATGTATTTCAATAGTAGAAATTTCATTCAGAGGATTGCGTTGGATAGGTTTTGAAAACAATTTGAAAACAAAGCTGAAATGGGCTGGGATCGTATCGGGGTCAGGTAGATGCATTTGATGACACGAATCCAAAATGTCATCTAAAATGATTTTGCCTAATAAAGACCAAAAAACCATTGCTGAATTAGCGATCTTTTGTTATATCAATTGACGGTTGATACGATACTAGCTATAGAGTTGGAAATCACTGCGCGTAGAGGCCTCTCTGGGAGAGATTCCACTAAATGTTTCATAATTCTATCTCAAATGAGATCGTGCTATACTTGAACAAAACGGTGAATAATTTAGTCGCTATCGTTTTGTTTATGCGGAAAATAAACAACCAAACCCGAGAGAGCTTGCGAAGCTTTCCGGAGATGGTTTCCGACCACATTTGTGAGTGTTGCTGCCTATATGATGGCCTATGAACATCGCTCAGTCATAGAGGAATCTTTACTATGTTTCTATACTTCAGCTTGTTCAAAGTTCCATAGGAGGAAGGCAGTGTTCGCGTTGATTCCTATACTGATCTGCAAATCGCTTGCCATTGCAAATTTTTCCACTTCGGGACTTTTTGAAAATAAATTCGGAATCACAAAAAATTCACACGACAATTTTGTGTTTGAATCCTATTCTCTGAAATACTTATTTTTATTTGCTGAACTATTTGTGTAGGGATGTTTCATATGCAGCTGAGATTGCAAGCGGAGTTTAACGACCTCAGCTGCAAACCTCTTTCCTTTCATACTGCCTAAGCCTACTAATTTTATATGCATATTTGAAAATGGCCTATGGCGCTAATAGTTTCCTTTCGAATACTCCTTTTGTCTCAAATCGGTTTTTTGTGGTTTCACGTTTTTATGACACTATAAATTCTACCCCTCAGACTATTTCAATTTCAAAAGAAGCTCTATGCGGTTAGAGAAGGCCAACATTTTCATGTAGTTTGCACATATGTGACTGATATTGATCAAATGGTGAAAGGTCGAAATTCCTTAGACGATCGACTTTTACAGCTAAAGTTGCAAAACCTTAGCGGATCTCTGCGAACGAATTTCGAATTTTGAGAAAAATATTCAATAAATGATTCTTTAATCATTCGAATCATAAGTGATATTTAATGTGAATATCGTGTTGAGTCGATGATTTCATAAGCGAATAACTGTGAATAACAGATAATATTTCATTGCAGATGCGTTGCCTTATTGCTTTATTTCTAACGGTATTTATCGCAGCTAACGAGATACAAGCTAAAACACTGCCGGAGAAATTTATTGGTACATTTAAACTCGAACGAGATGAAAATTTCGATGAATATCTCAAAGCAAGAGGTTAATGCTGAGATGATTTCTTCATTATGAATATTATGAGTGAAATATTCGGTATTGCGTCGAGATTGCATGAATTGTATTGCAATAATATCTCATCGGAAGTGTGAAAGTGGCTTACTAAAAGAAACATAGACTTCCGTGCAAAAAGAATACTTGCTATTGTTCTTTCGGTTTCAAAAAACCATTTTGTCGATCCACCCAAAAGTACCCACGAAAGCAAATATAACTCAGGTCATGCTCAGTGACATATATACAAGCCTTTATATGAGCTAGTTCTATCAGGAAATGAGATATTTCTGAAGATTTCAAATATCAGAATTGAAGGGGAAAATTTTTTCAGGCTATGGATGGATCATGAGACAAGTGATAAAACTTGCGGGTGTGACGAAAAAATTCAGAAAAGCCGTATCGGGAAAACCTGATCGTTACGATATGGAGAATCTAACGACAAAGAAAGACACGCATCACAAAGATTGGGCTCTTGGAGAGGAATTCCAAGATGAGGCACTTGATAGCACTCAACATAAGGCAAGCTTATTTTTCGATGATTCAAATATTGCAAAAATTATGAAACGATTTGTAAAGAACGACTTTGCAAAATTGTTTTTGCAAAAATTGAATTTTCCTAGCAATTATTAAACAATTGAAAGCGTCTATCAATAACGATGACAACGTATGAAGTGTGCTATTACAACGATGATCGATGATGGTGTGCAGCAAAATATTGAAAATGATTTATTGACTGCATTAGTCGTAAGTGTTAAAACATTTACCACCCATCTCAATGGTTGGTGTAACTATAACTCGAGAAACAATTAGTTCGTGTGTGCATAAAGAAGAAAAAACTCTTTGACTCGGAAATATTCGGCAGTGCTTTACTTTTGAAGAAGTAAAGTTAACATACATCATTAGGACATTCGGATAGTGAGCAAAAGATTTAAATGACAGGTATTGTGTATCGTGTTAAGTGTATGGATTATGTATCGGTGTGTGTACAAAAAAATTATCAACCCCTATCGGGTGCTATTAAAATGCCAGGTATCTCAGGTATAAATTAAAAAATCAATGGTGGCATGATAGCTAATTTAAAAGGGTACAATTTAGATCACATTCGATTTGAAAGATCCAGATACGCTCACCGAGAAGCATATCAAACTAGCCGATCCAACCGATGTGGAGACTTATGAATATAGGCGTGATGGCGATTATCTTGTTATGGTTAGTTGACGTTTCGTTGCTTTTACCCTTTTCGCTGTTCGTTTCAGGTGGTAAGGTTATATAATCGTTGAGGCGCTTTGCGAATGACAAAAACGAAGAAATAATGGGATAAGAATAAGCCGAGATATTGAATTCTGTTAGCAATAGCGCTGAATTAAATTGAACTAAATCATAACTGTTGATTTCTGTTAGATGAGTGATTTCATATCTCGTCACATATTGGGGGTCCTTTCTCGTATACATTGTGCCTCATCTGTCACCCACTTCCCCTCCCACCCTCAACTATGTGTCCTGCTTAGGTTGACTAAATTTGCAGCGATTACTTGCTGCGTAGATTATGCGGTAACAGGTGACCATTTTTTCATTGATCACTATTAAATAGGTATGCTGTGAGTTTGATTGTTAAATCGGATGCGGTTTTCATATGGTTTCGTTTGAATTGAAGAAGGAAAACGATGGATATTTGCAGAAAATGACATGGAATGGCGTATCAACAAATCGTTATTATAAGAAACAATGATTGCATTGATCAACGAATAATCCTCTCCTTGTAACTGCCGGAAAAAATTATCAGTCGTCGTGAAAATCGTCGATTATCAAATATGATTATGCTATTATTCACCTTTACTCGAATCGTTATCTATTGTTTACAATTATGGCGATAAATACATACTGCAAACGGTTGTTACTCTCAAATGTTACAGCATTATATCACATGCCATATTACAATGGATATGATATGTTACAGCACTATATCATATCCGTTGAATATGAAACGCTTAGCACTAACGATCATTGATAATGGAGATCAAGAGTATTGTTGATGTTCCCTTTGTGAATTTTTTCATTCATCAAATGCGAGATTCCTTAATTTTGAGCCTTCGAGGCTTATCGCAGGTTGCTCGGTTCGTAGAACACCAATCATAATGGATTTTCGGAGTTCGGTGATAAAAAAAGGTATTGGGGCACCTGGCCTGTTTTATTCGGGGCACCTGGCACCTGGCCTGTTTTATTCGGGGCACCTGGCACCTGGCCTGTTTTATTCGGGGCACCTGGCACCTGGCCAGTTCCATATAGAAAACACGGTCGCTTAAGTGGCCATTTTATTTTAGCGATCATGTGATTGGAATGAGCAAGGCAAGGCCTAAACAGTGTGCAAGGAGAAGCAAAATTTCCCATTCAAGTGGGTAAGTGCAAGTGGATGATAAGGAATTATTGAAGAGGGTGACTCTGATGTTGAGAGGAACAAGTGCACTCTGTTGATAAAGAAGGTTTCCGATGCAATCCCACTGAAATTCCATACATCACTTTGTATATTTTGAAAGGGGCATATTGAAAGATCCATTCGAATTTGAAAGCGGAAAATGATGTGTTCGAGGTGGACGATTTCTCAGCCTAAGTGTTTACAATACGTATAACATGAGGTGCATTTGATCGTTTGAACTCTAAGAGCTCAAAATCGAAAAACTCTTCAGTCAAATCTGATCGTCTACAGTGCACAAATCAAAGAGCACGAATAGGACATTCTTCTTCACGTTCATTTGAATGGCCAATGGTTCTCGCTCTCGGTCACTAGTGAGCTTTCCGAAGGTACTCAACATGCTTATACTCTAAAGGATTGGAAGCAGTTTGTGAGCTAAGCAATTAGCGTTGGAGGTTCGTACATCGAGGCAATGGACAGTGGTCATTAAAACCACATTGTTGACCGTCAAGAAATACTTGCAATACAGATTATCAAGAACATGAAGCATCTACGAGTATATAGTAAGTAAGCGATTAACAAGGAGCTAGTTCTATCGAAAATGACCACAATAACCCATAAGCTCGCAATTTGCATCGAATTTACCTCTCACTTACAATATCAACGAGTTTCATCGAGCAACGCTAATTTGTCGCATCTATTGGCACATTTTCTGACCTGAAGGAAGCACTTATTCGTTCCTTAGTTATATTGTAAATCTATATGTGTGTATATATATATTACGTTGTTTGTTGTTATAAACCTTGGGATGCGCCGAATCAGATATAGATGTTTTTACTGATGTTTCGGCTCATCGAGCCATATATGTGTGCTATCGATGCGTCAACTTGAACACGAAAATTAGCTGCGAAATTTGATGCGAAATTTGATGCGAATTCGAAAACTCATTCGAAAAAGGACAATATTTTAAGATCGAAAGTCATAAAAAAGCGAATCTTCTGAAAAATTTGTGGAAGTATCCGATTCAATTAAAATATGAATCTATCGTCGTACGCATTCAATATTTTCTTAGTGAATGACAAAACTGGTTTGTTTCAGAATCACACAATAGGGAAGTGTATATAGCGCTGTCACGCGGCACGCTTCTTCACCTATTTGAAAAGGAACGAAAAGGTGACGGCAGTCGGTTATGAATGAAAGCGAATATTGAGCTAAATAATATTCCTCTTCAGTGATATTATACTTATATTCGTATTCTTGTTGCAATGATTGATATTTTGCGTTGTTTAGTTCGTCGTTAGTACGGACATAAAAATACACGTCAAAGGTTGAAACGCATGCCTATTCCGATACGATCTGATTGCAACTAGAATTGAAGTAATTATAAATTCTATCGAATAAGATGAATCAGTCCAAATCGATTTCCTCGAAAATTCGCCTCTACCTTTCGAATTCTCGAGGACATAGACGGACAAATTACGGAGTCGATGGCACTATTCAACTGATGGCCAACTGAACGTGACCATAGATCGATATTTTTCTTAGCTCGTAATTCTCAAAGGCACTTTTCACAGTTAATTTTAATTTCTTTACAAGAAGATCACTCCACCTTAGATTGGCCTACACTCCGGAATACAACTGCTTATGGATAGTTCTATATCAAATATCTTACATAATAAAGGCTTAATGATGCACTCGATCACCTTGCTTGTAACGTCTAAGTAGATGACAATGGGAACGTCTCAACCCTTCAATATATCAAGTCGTTTTAGGCAATTTCTTTTGAATTCCGTCCCGTGTGCATGCCGTTTTTAGTAAATAAATTTTATTTACAGCGGGTAGGATTTTTTTTTATTTTTTATTTTTTTGAAAAGACGAACTCGTTACCTTCTTATCTGAGCAATCAACAATATATAAATAGAGCGTTTTAAGCGATTCAAAAATTTCCATCAAATTGCACTTTTTATTTTCATTCATTGCTTCATATTGGTTAGTACGGAAACGACTATAGTAGGCTTCAGTCAAATTTGTTGGCTTTATCTCAACAAGCCATACCATTTAGTTGTGTCGTCGAGACGATAGTGATGGCCTAAGTCATGAATCTCCACTAAAAGGAAATAACAATGAGTTGTTTCATTTTTTAATATCCGATGAGTAGAAGACGAGATTGTCCATAACCTTTAAATGACCTCACAACTTCACTCTACAATTTTTCTCCGATAAAATCAGTTATTTTCTGAGAGGTTTTTTTTATGAACGTATGGATGAGCTAAAATGTGAGAATATTATCGCGAATATTTGGCTACATTTTTGTTGAGGAATTATTGAGGCTGATAGATAGAATCAGCGGAATATAACATCGCATATCATTTTATTTATTTGTTTGTTTATATATACATGTATGTCTGTTTGTTTTGTTTATTTGTTTATTGAGTGGGTTCATCGCTAGTATGAAATAATAGTTTTTATTATATTTATATCTCGAGAATTTGAAGCGAAAAAAATTTTTGGCAATGATTCTAAAAAATTTTCATTAGGAGATTGAAGCAAATTTCATCCAATCAAAAATTATTTGAGTTCAGTGATTGTTTTAAGTTCAACGAACGAAATATACGTGTCGACGAGATACGAAAATGAATGTTTACGTGAATAAATATTGTATAATTTGAGTGTTTTTAAAAAAGCGAAAATAAAATTTGTGTAATAAATATTGCAGATGCGTTTTATTGTCGTTTTATTTCTGATTGTATTTATCGTTATTATCGAAGTGAAAACAAAAAAACTACCCGAGAAATTTATTGGCACATTCAAACTCGAACGAGATGAAAATTTCGATGAATATCTTAAAGCGAGAGGTTAATTTTGAATTCAGATTTAATGAGGAGATTTTAATTGTAATGAGAGAAATGAGTCGATATGGCATTAAAAGCACATAAAGAATGGCTATTTAATGATTAGATCAGCCAGAAGAAATAGACCTCCATCTGTGAATTATTTTTAGTTTTTTTTTTCATGATCCATTAAAAATTCCTCAATTTTGCTATATTAGATTAGTCTTCTCTCTCCATCTCCTTCTCTCATTCGGTAATAAAATCTCTTGATCCGGCTGAATTTAGCTGAGTTATATCGAACTTTTCAAAGACGAGCAATTGCATAAGTTTCAAATATCAAAATAAGCGAAAAAAGATTTCAGGTTATGGATTGATCTTAAGAGAGTTGATTGAGCATACGAATGTGACGAAAAAATTCAGGAAAGCCGCGTCAGGAAAGTCGAATCGATACGATATGGAGAATCTTACGACCATGATAGGCACACATCATAGGAGTTGGGCGCTTGGAGAGGAATTCGAAGATGATGCACTTGATACCACTCGGCATAAGGCAAATTTTTTTTGTCGATTCTGGAGAGAACTCCGAATTTTTTAATCGCATTGTTAAATGAGACATTTATATTGACGGTTTCGTAATCATTTTTTTTTGCGAGCCTTTATATCCTATCTAAAGCTGTACCATTTCCATTTATTTATTAATTTCTATATAATTATTAATTACAATTAATCAATTTATTGCACAGATACAAAGATACAAATGCAGCTGCAGTTTCATCGATCTCCATACCGATGCAGCCAACAACCATACCTACATATGACTGTTGTGATCAGATATTTTTTGGAACGCCTAATGGTCAAGCTTCTGTTGATCCACTTGGGAACTGGCCGGGAGTTGAAGGCGGGTCTCTTCGCTTAACAGGCGAAGGCTCTATCGCTAAGCTACCGACTCCTCAATCGGCTTATTAATTATATCAATTAAATTAATCAACTATATTAATTAAAAACTGATGAAATTGCACTAGCAAATAAAACTAGACGCATATCGAACGAAGGCGAGATAAACGATAGCTCGGCAATTTCATTTTCACAGGTATAACCAGGTGCGATACTCATTTTATCATAAATTTTGTGGAATTTTGTACCAATAAATGTAATGCAAAATGCATTTCAATAGTATAGCGATGATTTATTACCAATAACTTGACACTCGAAAAGCCTTTGCAATATTCGAGAATATTTCCGTTGAGTTGAGTTGGCGTCGTACCTTTATCGGTTAATTGATCACTCGTTTCACATTGTGATCACTCGGTTAGCTCAATCAAAATCTGTGTCACATTTGATCTGAGAAGATACGATTTAGATCACATTCGATTTGAAAGATCCAAATACACTAACCGAGAGGCATGTTAAAGTGGCGAATTTAAGCGATGTGGAAACATATGAATATCGACGTGATGGCAAATACCTTGTTATGGTTAGTTGATATTTCATTCTTGTACGCTTTCATTAGATAGATATTTTAGCAAATAAAACGTATTTGATTATCACTTAATTAACATCGCTTACGAAAGTCTAATAAAGGTAAAGGTAAATTATTTTTCTTAAGATTTTTTTCTTCAGGAGAAAAAGTCTAATAAAGGTAAAGGTAAATTATTTTTCTTAAGATATTTTTTTCCGGAGAAAAAACACCAATCTTAACCATCAACGAGTTCCTCAGTGAATAGTTCCAAGAACAGTGATAGGTTGGAAGAAAATTAAAGCTATACATTCAAGTGTAGACTGATGCGCGCAATTGATGCGGCTTCATATCTCTATCGGCTCCTCAGTAAAGAAATCTCGTTTCTAATTGTTCAGATTTTAGTTTGAGTTGACCGCTTTTGAGTAAGCTTATGTATGGGTGACCTTCATTGAATCTCTTGGACTAGGTGAAGCAGATGATATGGCATGATCCGCCTAAGCAGCTGGTGATATAGCATTGCTAGACTACAATGTCATGGTGTCATACGAAATGTCATCTCGAAGTTGTCTACTGAAGCAACGATAGCATGTTAATTAACGATGTCTAAGATCTAGCGTCTAAGGTGATCAGTGATAGTGGCGAATTTATTGAATCAAGAGCAATCGTGAATCATTTATCGAATTTGCATAAATATTGGTGATCAGAAGTTGTCTCGATTATAAGCATGACCTTTAGTCTCATGATTCATGACCTTTAGTCTCTTTAGACCTTTAGTCTCATCTTTAGTATCGCCACATAACGATTGACCTTTGCAGAAATTGTCTTGGGGTGGCGTAAATGCAACTCGTTATTATAAGAAGCAATAATCGAAACAATCGACGAATGATTCTCGTTATTCTCTCAAAATTTATCAACATCAACTTAATGATACTAATTTTTTTTTGCTTCAATCAACTATTGCTAAAAATTATGGCAAATAAATAAAATTTGAGAAAAAAAAATTTATTATTTGCTTACAATGTAGTTGAAATTAATCAATTGCTCTCTCCCTAGACAATACGAGATCAAAGGATTTTATATCTTTCATGTGAATGATTTGCTCGGAAATTTGAATAGATTCTTGAAATTTAGCACATGAGTTGTTTGATGCAATACCTCGGATGAGTAGTTCCTTTATTGTTTTTTTTTAAAATTTACTTACTTCAGTCGATAAGAAGAGGTGAAAACTCAGCTTGCCAATGTTTTGCCGGAAAATTTACTTGAAATATATAAATACACCCTGAATTTGTTTAGTTCGTATAAGGTTACTGGGCGGAAATATTCGGCAATAAAGGCATTTCGAAATACTCAATAAAAGGGAGGGGATTATCGATCGACATTAGACGATAGAGACATTTCGAAAATATCTGAGAAATTGAGCCCGCTGCAAATATCGACAAGACTCAAATGCTCATTACAATGTATCGGAAAGGTTGATGGTAGATTGTGATGAAAGGCACATTGCTTTGAATGCATTCTGCCGATGTCAGGTGATATTTGCTAAGAGAGTCCACCCTAATCAGGAAAAGAATTCAGGATAATTTGTGGCGAACATTTTCTATTGGTGGGGAATGTATTTACGCTGCTATGCGAACCGTTAACCACTGGATCTCGACAGCCGACTGGCTGATGAGAGAGATTTGTGAAGTTGCTCCTCTCAGATGAGTTCCATCGACATTCTCTCCCTCCATCCCCCCTTTTCCCCCACCCCCTTCCATCCTCCCTAGCATCGAGTTTTATCGGCATCTTTTGGTGTATCTCCGGCATCCTTTCGATTAGTTGTTATTGTTGTATCGCCAATATTTGTTTTTCCCATTCAACCATTTCCTCCATGTATGGTCTGGTTTCATAATCGCACACATCGGCTGTTCATTCATCAACGATCACTACCAAAAAGGGAGTGGTTAGCGTGTTTGACTCCATTCTTTTGTTTGTTGATCGCAAGAGTGTTTTCAAAATAGTTTGACATGCTCATTTATGACGTAGTTTTGATATATGATGGAACATGCTCTAAGGCAACGATGAACTACTGTGCCAATTAACTATCACGGTGCGAGGAAGGATGCAAGTGTAATATGAAGGGGAGAGGAATTCTTCATTTATATAGAATTTAAAAAAAAAAAGAAGTCCCACATCAAGCAGCAAAAAGAACAACAATTTTTAGCAATGAATAGAAGAAGAATACATAACTTAGATAGTGATAACGAAATTGAAAATTATCATTATAGTTCCATATATGTATGTCCTATAGACTCATAGAAATTCATATGGGCATCATGATTGTTTATTTGCCATAATGGACTATATTTGTGAAAAAAAAAAAAAAAGAAACTATGAAGAAAGCAAATATTTACGTCAAAGCAATAAATCAAATCATCGGAATTTCGCCAATCAAAACAATCACCTCAACTAATAAACATTGAAGCATTTAGAATTTTAATGCAATTTTCAGGAAGAAGCGCTTCACATCTAAACAACTCTAAAAACGCAATGCATTTGTAAAGTGCACCGTTCACAAGAACAATTTGAAAGTGATGTGTACAGCATTTATGACATTCAGGATCAATGATTTTCAGGATCAATGATTTTCAGGATCAATGATTTTCAGGATCAATGATTTTCAGGATCAATGATTTTCGGGATCAATGATTTTCAGGATTTTCAGGATTCCACATCCTGCACTCATCGAGTTTGACCATATGAACTCTAAACGTCCAACATCAAAAAGCTTCAACTGAGATTGATAGTGTCGTTATTCTAACCAACAAAGACAACTCGATGAAACGAGCACATGAGTAGAACATTTTTGTGCATATTCTCCAGATATCACTTAATGGAGTGATAGCAACTAAGTATGGTATTTCATATATGGTCGTTAATAGGCTATATGGGCTTTGCGATGGTACTCGAAACACTAATACTAAAGCGCAGAGAAAGCGTAGGGCAATATGAAATGCCTTCGAAGTAAGCTGTAATTCTAGACGAAGAGAGATAACGATTAGCCTTATCAACGTCCATTAAAAATGCATCGTCAAAGCTCGAGAACTATTTGCAATTTATAGAAACGAGCAAAAATTTTCACATGATGTCTTTAGCTCCCAAAACTTCAACCAGAATTGGCGAGATCAATTTGACGGGCCCCGAAATTAATAGCGACAAGAGCAGAAAGTGATGGAGATAAATAACGCTTGCGGGAGCTCAGCGGTAGAGCAATCGCCCGGCAAGCGAGAGGTCGCGAGTTCGTCCCCTCCTGCGGCCAAAGATTTCCATTGGTCATCGAAAGCAATGTATATATCCACTGTATGAATATAAATATGAATAAATAAATAAATAAATATGTATATACAGTGGATCGTTGTATAAAATAGTGAAATCATTCAAGGGTATATTTCGGTATGTTTTCATATAGTCGCCAAATATGCACGCTTGCACACGTCCGACATCATGTGGAAGATCAGATAAAGTAGCGGCTTCAATACGCTTTCTTGAAGAGCATTTACGAAAATTTCACATCTATGTGATTGTGAATTACTAACGTTGACTCAGAGCGAATAATTAATACGGGACGATTTTTTTCCATTCAAATTTCATCGCTTACAACATCAACAGCTTTCGATAATCATCAGTAGTCCACATACTTCATATCTGTCTCGATTTCATAATTGCTTATAGTTGAAGTTAAATGAAATATCTTTTTGGGTGGTCACCGAAGAAACCGAACGACATAAGTTAGAACACCCACTGGTGAGCGACGGATTTGGAGTGTAAGTATTCATAAGTAATTTCTAGGAAATTACATATGAAGAGCTCGAATTAGTGGGGAAATAGCTTCGTGGAAATGCATGTGGAGATTTTCTTAACAAAGATCTTTGAAGGCCTTAAAGGGATTGGAGAGCAGGAAGAGCTATTTTCAAAACTCATGCGCACAGAAATGGAGCATGTTGCTGTCGTATGTTCAGTAAAGTTGGAGGGAGGGGGGGGGGGGTGAGGAGGGGATGCAGTCAGGGGGAAGAAATTTTGATAATGATTTAAAGTATTATCATCAGTAGGGATTGAGCACGAATCGATTGTTACTTCTGAGTAGGGACAAAGGTAGGAGGTTTTTTCATACCTGACAATAATACAGCTAACGCAATCGTTGAAGAAATGGATATCGACATCACTGCAAAGGAAGTCTTCCGTATTGATCTACACAACGAGAACGGAAGCCGCTCTGTACAGATGATTTTTGGGAACGGTTATAAAGCTACACAGTAACCTGGGATTATTTGAAAACCATGAACTCCATTTCTGATTTGATTGCTTTTTGTTTTGCTATGAAATTGTGTTCGGCTTCTCCGACATCGAAGTGCCAAAAATATTTCATTCTGTTCCTTCTCGTCGTCGATGAGCGGATCAGTTTCAGTTTACCAAATCATGTTGCACTACGAGCACTATTCTGTATAGTTTCCATTTCTGCATTATAGGAGTCTGAATCTGTTTCCCGCAGCTATCGCTAATACACTCATTCTTTCAGCTTATAAGAGATGAGGTTGAGTCATCTCCGTCTACAAACTACTGCTACACTTACGTATTGAACGCCTCTTCGCTAGTGTTGTAGCTTTATCGATGCTTTAGTCTTTTTTTGCCGTTTATGCCCATTTTGGGACGCTGAAATAAATGAGTTACTGAATAAAAAAACAAATAAAGAAATAAATTTACAAGATTTAATTTCACACGATTTAGTTTTTATGAGCAAGTCACTCAGAATATATACGAGGTTCTAAATTGCTTGCCTCACTCAGAACTCTCACTGTTTTTTCTTCACAATATCCTATTATTCGATTGTTTCAAAATAAATGATGTGTGTATTTCGTCATGGGGGATTTCAATTGACACTGAGGCCATCAAATATTATGTAAGATTTATGAGCGCCCTAAATCATCCTCATATTTAGTAGAGGAAACCACAACAATGATCACCTAGAGAGGAGCGTGACAAAGCGACAACACAAGACATACAACGCTCTCGCGAACATAAGAAATTTCTTAGCTCAGAGCAACGGGGGAAACAAAAATGATAGGTCAGAGGTCATCTATTCCACCACTGCGTTCAACGATGCGGATAGATATGATAAGGGTACTACTGATAATTTCATAAGAAACAAACTATTTCTAAAGGAGAAGAATTCCGTAGAGTTGGCAAGAAGAATATTGCGATCATTGAGGAAAATAGCACTTAGGGAAAAAAGCGGCAGTCGACAATGAGATATCGCAGAGACCCTATAAACTACTGGTCAAACGCGCAAGTACGGGCAAGGAGGATCAATGATAGAGGAGAAAAGAGGATTTGAGATGGAGGAGCAGAGCGGATCAGTGGTGATATAAATGGATCAATGATAAGCGATTAAGGAAATAGATTAGAAATTATATCAAGGAAATAGATAGAAATTATATGTGCTAACATTCAGAGTATAGGTGATGCATCATCATGCAATATTCTTTCATGAATATTTACAACCATTATGCCACCATAATTATGTTGAGTAGAGTTGTAATGCGGTGCATCTCTTCAAGCAATGGAATATTAATGCGCAACGGGCAGCAAGCATCGCTGTTTACTACACGAATGGGATATAATCAGTACCCCTACTAAGAGTGGGCATGCATTAGCTTATATCGATGTGTTGTTCTTCGATATGCTTTTCGTATTTCTGGAATAAAATTCACACGTTCTAGTGAAACTTTAATATGTTGGAAGGTAGAACGTGAGATATGAAGCATTTCATTACAAGCTGATTTGTCTATTTATAGCAGCTAGCTGTTACTTGTGCTTTCATTCGCCAATCATCCCACTCAGCTACCATTCTTCCTCCTCCAACCTCCCCCTCCCCCCTAATCAAAGGTTTCTGATTACGTTACCAATTGGCTTCCTTTAGTTTTGGTGGACAAAATGCCTTATTTTCATAAATTTCTCTTCCCTCTTATTTCAACACCTCACAGGCATTATTTATAGTTATCGCTGCTTAGTTCATCATGCTCTTATCGCCTCAAGCAACACATCTATCTTTATTACATGACCCCCTCTCCTTATTCTCTTTCTATCGAAAAATTTTGCAGAATCTACCCTTCAGAATGTTTTAATTGCGATCATATTTGTAATTAATGAGCCATGAAATCTTGAGAGAATGAAATACGTAGAAGCGATCGCTTTGAAGGCAATCTTTTTATCAACGTTTGCGAAAAGGTGGTAGTGTGAGATCGCATTTCTAGGGCATTTGAGTCTTTAGGTCAAGGTTGCTCGACGTTTACTTTTTTCTATTCTAGCGGTACGTTTGCGGTCGTTGCATACGTACGCTTCGAAGTTTTCCAATTCTGCTATATTCCATCACCGCGGTTATATCTTATAGTCCCCCCTTATAATTAAATAAAATTTAAGCCTAAGCTGAACTATCTATTCTTAATTATTTTTATGCATTTTTGCATATGTAATTTTAAAAAATGCATTATGGGAATATATCTATAAGCTTTATGGGAATATATAACCATAACAGGAATATATCTATTATGGGAATACATCTATAGGTGTGCAAATATCTCTTCACCGTTAGTTTCAACTCATTGAATAATCAGCGAATATCATTAATAAGTAGAATATTTGCCAACAAACCCTATTTTAATCTTAATTGGGTTATTTCATCTGTTTAAATAAAGGTATAGCTAACCGCATACGCCATATTTTTGAGTTGATACAACAACATCCACTAAATCTCGGTTATGACGTCACTTGACGTGATTGATAAGGGTCATCAAGCTGTGCCATCCCTGTCAACTAGCTTAGACTAGATTCTCTTAAGCGATAGTACACTCATATTTTCTCTGCATAAGAACTCATTCCACCGTTTTTATGCGATCTTATTTGCATTGTTCATTTGCTTAACTCGATCTATATTTTCAATCATATACGTCAGAAATATCATAAATTTAAAGTAACAAACCTCAGAGATATCTCATATTGGGTCATCTTAGCTATCCTCTATGAATTTCGTTTCGTATACGCAGAGCCCTCTTTAGGAATTTTTTTTTACACTGATCGCCGGAAGTGTGTTCATTGTTCCGTCTAAATAATTACCAATGTATAAACAACGCATTTCAATAAGCCTTTTGCCAATCATTAGCAGTACTTTATCATCACTCTTTAGACACTCGATTTAAATAATGTGCCATGAAAACGAAATGCGAATACCTCTGCAAGAGAGGAAATCAAATTAGAAATGAAGATGAAATGGACGTTCACGTTGATCTCATAGATCTCCTCCATATCTGTGATTACTATAATTTCATGTGACGATATGTCAGCAAACGAAACGGCCATATCATGAGCACCAATGAAGTAAATTCTACACCAGAAATACCTATATTACCTATCGCGAACATTTTTTACCTCAAATTTACTTGAAAAATTCCACAGATTTTCTATTGATTCATCGTTTTTTTTTTCTCACAAATTTTATCAATTAGACTCTCATTATTGACCTCAATTTCATTTCTCAATACGGAAAAATTATTTGTTTCCTCTTTAATGGTACCAAGCAATACCGTCTTTTATTCAACAACAACAACAACTTGGAATAGTGGAAGAAAAAGAAGAAAGAAACTCCTAAAAATAAGGTCAAAATGTCGCTAAAAAAAATCGAATATAAAGCACTCAATGATGCGTTATTTCAATAGAAATGCCATCATCGATTCATTGTTGATGATGGGAGTTTTGTGGTTGCAATCCGATTCACTTAAATATCCACAATTCATTTGGATTCTACGTTGCGACATATCACTATCAGAAATCTGCACACCCTATCCCATCGATTTTTGACTAGAATTAATTTTGAGATTTCAGCTCAACTTTTAGCTTGAATTATTTTCAACTTTTATAGATATTCATCGGCAATCGCAACGTTTCAAGTTATCAATTGTCCTCAGAAATTTTTAGGGAATATTATTTTGCTTTATAAAATTATATACAAAATTTGATTTTTTTTATTAATATCTAAATTTAGGGCGAAATAAATTTTCTTCCGATGGAATATCCCTGCTATTTTCAAGAAGATAACGGGAAACCGATGACTAAAACTTTGAAAAAAAAACTTTAAAATGGAAATTTTTTTTAGAATTTGCACAAAGTTTGTATTCGTCAAAGATACTTCTTTTGCTTTTAAACGATTTTATGGAATTTTGCAAATGCGGATTGTTGAAAATTTTTATGATTTTATGAAAATATTCACTCTCAACTTAGAAAATCGAGAGCGATAGCTTCAATTCTCTCTGTGGAATACCATTTAAGATCTTTGAAGTTTTTTCGGCGTAAAAATCTCAAACGTCATATAATGTGGAGATTTTTTCTCAATATACGCAATGATTTTCACTATTTTCATACAAAAATTGCCAAATCGTTTCTTCGATCGTTTCCAAATTCCCTGGGCAGTCAACAATATACGCAATTTCTCTCGTTCGTTTCGGTCGATTGAGAGTGTCATCGATAGCAAACGACCTAGCTCTCTATTGCTCTAATGTTAAGTCGAGATTGCATTTAGTGCGATAGACAAATGCATCCATCGGTCAACGTGCCGGTCTATTTGACATCAAAAACTAGAACCATCGTTGTTAGCTAGAGGGCATTATTGACCTTTGTGATTATCGTTCGATGCCACGCAAAGAAGGCGGAAGGATTTTATTCCAACATTATTTTTACATAAAAAATAGCATGTTTTTTATTGGTTAGTAGCTATTACAATAAGATGCTTGCTGCACATATGACAAAATTAAACTCGTTTTCAATTAAATGTGAAGATTTGACTACGTTTGCAAATCATGGACCTAATTTGGTGTGTTTTTTGGCTAAACTTTTGTAAACTTTTTTGATTTAAACTCGGCAATCATGAACGTTGATATGACCGCCGTTTCAGCTTGGATTTTTGTACTTTTCTTTATATTTTTTCCCTCTTGTTCATTCCCTCACGTAAATTCATGCATATTTCGGGTGTATAAAGTACTAAATGAATGAATAACTAAATTAAGTGAATAAACAATAAATAAACAAATAAATAAATAAATAAATAAACAGACGAATAAACCAATTGGTAAGTTGCACATATATCGTCTCCTTAGCTCATAGATCAACCATAATGCAACGTTTTTTTTTTGCTTATAGATGTCAGGGTCACTGTACATAGTTGTTACTGCTTTATTGTTATGCGTTGGTGCAAAAAGGTTGCCCGACAAATTCCTTGGCCGATTCAAATTGGAGAGATCGATTAATCTCGACGAATATCTCGCAGCAAGAGGTATGGATATTTTGCGATCTTTTGTAGTCATTTCCTTCCGCATTTCTAAAGATTGCAGTAATTGACGGAAATTTGAACCGTTAGTGGATATGTTGTTAGGGTTGCGTATTTTTAGGCCATCAAATAGCTATTCCATATATTAAGTCATGCTTTAATAAATGACATAAATAATATTGGCTATAGAGAGGGGAGGGTAGAGAAGATGGAGGAATGGGGGGGGGGGGGGGAAGGGAGGGATATGCGCTTTGAGAATATTTGTGCTATGAATGAATATAGTAGGAAGCTCGAAGATATTTCAAATCTATGGAAACAAGTAAAATTTTTGATATAAAAGTGACAATTGCTACGATCCACTTATTAGCGTGCTTAGTTCCAATTGCCATTGAAAAAATTAAAGAAGCCTTTAGGTACTGTTATGATGAGGTAAAGCTTAGAGATAGAGAGATTCTTAAAAACTTGCATACATACAGGAAATGATTTAGCAATTCTTTTTATTATTGAATTTTGCTAAAATTTCCACAAAAATTATATTATATATAAATAATTTTCTAAATTTTCTTATTTAGAATTTTTTTCACACCTAATTTTCTCGATAATGAGACACTCCATATTAAAATTTACTAAACCTTTCATTAGTATGCTTACTAAACTACACTACACTTTACCAAGTTATGCTATTCTATATTATTCGGTTCTGTTCGATGCTATACCACACCATGCTACACCTGTGTTGTACCACACCGTGCTACACCTGTGTTGTACCACACCGTGCTACACCTGTGTTGTACCACACCGTGCTACACCTGTGTTGTACCACACCGTGCTACACCTGTGTTGTACCACACCGTGCTACACCTGTGTTGTACCACACCGTGCTACACCTGTGTTGTACCACACCGTGCTACACCTGTGCTATACCACACCATGCTATACCATATACTGTTCTAGTGTTTTAGAATAGAGAATAGTTCAGTGTGTATCGAATAAGAATTAAAATTATTTATAGGTTACCGATGGCTTACAAGACGCTTAATTATGTTGGCAAGCGTAACGAAAGTTATCAAAAAAGCAGCATCGGGTTTACCATTACGATACGATATGGACACATTGACGTGGAAAAAAAATGTCTTCTATAGAGATTTTGTTTTGGGAAGACAATTCGATAGTGAAGAATTAGAAGAAGGATTATTTAAGGTTGTTTCATTTTCGAGCATACTGTGAGAAATATTTAAATTTTTTCAATTTAAAAAATTTTTTAATAAATAATAAATATATGAATTTATAAAAAAAATTCAGTTTATATTCATAATTATAAAACATCTAGAGATAAATGTTTTATTATTTAGATGAAAATTAGTGGGATTTTTTATTGCGCTATTATTATTAGCAGTGGAGGGTATACTATATGGGCTAGAAGACATTATTTTTGGAGTGGTTTACACCCTCAACGATATTTTATGCTTCTATCACCGAATCTAACCTATATTAGATTGGGCATCATCTGCCTTATATGTGAACTTCATCCGGAATCTATGGAAATACATATGTTATCCATAAAAAATAGTTCATTTGTGTAGGCAACTAATGCGCTTAAATAGCTCATTTGTTATCCATATAAATGAAATATTTAAATGCTTTTAAATATTTTCTGTTATCCTGTCCAAAATGAGTGATAAATCCGCGAATAATTGGAGTTTAATGGAAAAGAGGATACCCAAAATGTATTTGAACTAAACATATTCCCCCNNCCCCCCCCCCCCCCCCGCCCTTACCTCCCTCTCTCTTCACCTTATAAAACAATAATACTGAAGCGAAGTCCGCAATATAGAATGCTGAGTACGTCAACCCTCTCGCCTCTCCCCGTATCAAGACCTATCAATTAAAGAATCAAACGATTCATCACCATCTAAAAATTACGACCATCATTTTCTTTGCGAAATTTTTGAAAGCGGAAATGAAGATAGATGGAAATGCATAGTGAATTTAAAAACTCTCCTTTATTATAAATGAAAACTATAGACAAACTAATTCATCCTTATCGCATAATTATTGATGATTCCATGAATTGTTCCCCTTTTGGAGCGAAAAAAAAAGAAGATTCTACTCCCTTTACACAAATATAACCAAATAGTATATAGAGCAGAGGGAATAAGACTAATGATAGAACAGCTCTTTTAACGAGAAAATGATAGAATCTAAAACACTGAAATTATTTCTTTCTGAAAAAAGGAATTCGAAGGTGAATAATTTATTTGACAAATATAAAAAAATGTTTAAGAAATTATAGCACATAAAAAGAATAAAATATTGACGGATGCATTAACTATTTAATCTATTTAATTACAAAAAAATCTCTTTAATCATTGCGAAGAGAATTTTTAGGTGAAAATCGATTTAAAGAATGGAACCGATATAATGACCGAGAATATTATACGCATTGATGATCCGGATGATGATGAGACTTTCGAATATACTCGAGAGGGTGATTATCTTGTGATGGTGAGTTGATGTGATCTTAATGTGAATTTTATTCACTGAAGGAATCATTCGAAACGAAGTATAATAACGATATGCTAAATGAAATATTTCATGTTTATGAAAATTTTGTGGATATTAGCGACTATTGACATTAGCTCATCTAGCTAACATAGAAGAGCTTCTAAAATAAACATATGCCGGGGAAATGGCAAGACCAGCGAAGAAGTTGGTCGGAAGATCCATAGATTTGTCGGAAGATCCATAAATTCGTCGGAAGATCCATAAATTTGTCGGAAGATCCATAAATTTGTCGGAAGATCCGTAAATTTGTCGGAAGATCCATAAATTTGTCGGAAGATCCATAAACTTGTCGGAAGATCCATAAATTTGTCGCAAGATCCATAAATTTGTCGGAACATCCATAAATTTGTCGGAAGGTCTATAAATTTGTCGGAAGATCCATAAATTTGTCGGAAGATCCATAACTGCATTTTTATTTCCACTGCAGTTTTAAACGACGAATTAACTTTTAAACGTGGAATTAATTCAGCGAATCATAACTTCGATAGCTATTCAGAAAATTCAATAAATAGCGAAATAATGATTGCTCGATTGAAAAGATGAATTTCAGCGTACCAACTGGAAAGGTGTGAACGCAGAAGGATATTATAGAAAAATTTAAAAGCCTCATACGCTTAAAGAGATGTCCGCACATGGGGAACGTTGCGAGATCGAAAGGACGTCGTTCGTTGTCAAAGTGTATTTCTTTTCTCGGGGGCAATTTCTTACTTCCAATTCGATGGAAATTTTTTTTTTTTGCGAGTCTCAACCTATCAGATTCCAATTTCTTGTATGATTCGAATTAGAAATTGCTTAGCGATATTCAGGTAGATGATCCACAAAATCCACAAAGCCATAAATGAGCAGCTAGACCGCTATTCGTCGATTATAATCGGGCAACAACTTGCCAGAAATTTTTTTTTTCTTATAAAAAATATCGCTGCATTCAAGTATTCTGAGAGATTAACGACGTTCTCAATAATAGGTACAACTTTTGCATATGAATATGTGATAATGAAATCATAAAGAAGGAAATTTAAAGCAAAATAATCGAAATGCTTTCTTTTAGCTATGAGGCAAAGTGGTCCGCTTGCTAATCAGATTTTCATAAAAATTTGCAAATCTATCTATCTAGGCATTTTTCGTACAAAACATTCCTTTGTAAGCTTTAATTAATATATATATCTGGCCTGCTCGCCTGGCCAGCGGGGTGGCGTCATTTATTGGCTACAACAATGCAAAACCACGGGCCTCGGTGCCCTAATGGAAGCGCATTGTGACCGGCAGCGTCATCGACCTTCGACAGTCCGGTCAATCAAGTGATCAAGTGAAATTAATATATCGTCAACTATCTATTGTATTATCTCGTATTCACGTTCCCATCTATAGTCGTCCACCTTTCAGCAATAAATTACTTAGCTATCATCTTTAAGCGCTTTCATATCACTTTATTTTTGCAATGAATAGGTGCATCGTCGATTTACGTTTCTTCCGATATACACATTCACCTAGCAAACGTATCAGAGAATTTCCATTCGAGAGTCGGGGAAAGTAAAAACGATGAAGTTCCATCGACAAAATATAATCTCCATTTGTACGTACACGATTTTTTGTTTCCTCTGATGCTCTCATGACAGGTATCAAATATTCAAATGATTACCTATACGTCGAAGAGATTATTATTGTGCATTTTGTGTACATGAAAGAAGCGAGAAAACGTGAAATAATTCTCNCCCCCCCCCCCCTCCCCCCACCTCTTTCCCATCTCTTCGTCCTCTCGGAAACTGGGTTATCATTCGAATTTGTAGTTGAAAAATTCACTTAGGCCGCACAAGCTGAATTGCTTAGAAAAAAAATTCATTCCTATATACGATGCAAATTAAGCTAACTAACTTTCATCACTGCAGCTTTAATAATTATTGGCAAATTGAAAGTGTTGAGAAATACATAAGACATAATACACTTGAAAAAATTTACGACAATGTGCGACAAAAGAAAGGAAATAGATCAGTTACCGGTAATATCCAGGAATCTTTTATTCTCTGGATGCCCGATCCATATATTTGCTACAAACGTCATCTGTTGATTATATATATACTACTGCTTCGTTTTATAGTCGAAAATTATGTGCTATATGTTGAAAAGCATAGCGTATGTGTGAAGCAATTTCTGTATGTGAAGAAGCATCATTGTGAGTGTTTCAGTTGTGTTCACTTTTATTACTTCATTCCAATGTTTTTTTTTTCCGTGTTCTTATCAATAAACAATTGTTCCGAGTATTTTCTCTCCGGAAGCAATAGGATGATGATGACGATATTGATGAAGAAATATTGGGTATTTGAGAAAAGTATTTAGTTGAATTTTCTTAATAATTTATACAAATCGTTCAACGTTGAATTTGACTCGTCGTTATATTTTATACTCACTAATTTGGTCAATAATATTTTATAATTATATATATTTCATCTTTTCGATTAAATTTTCGACGTGAAAAAAGAAAACAAATTTTAGCCATAAAAATAGACGAATATTTATCTATATATATTTCGTTATGATTACACCAAATATAAAATAATAATTAAAAAATTCCTAAAAATTTGTTCAGAAAATTCGAGAAACTTCTCGAAACCTCGAGGAGTTGTTGGTAAATATCAACTTTGAGTAAACGTTATCTTCTGCAATTGATAAATGCGCCATTCACCACTCATGAGTTCTACACCTTCATCTTTCTCCAAGTTAATGCTCATTTCGATAGCAAACATTTTCATTCATAACTTTTGAAAAGGTTGTATTTTTTTAGAAATCCATTGTTTTTTTCCCACATCAAATTGCGGACTCATCTATATTAATGGAATTGGATGGAATTAATTATTATCTTCCGAGAATTCAACCTCCCTCTTGGTTGAATGAATAATTTTCCCAGGATTCAACCACACTCAACGACATGACTAATAATTCTCTTTATCATATCCACAAGTTAAATTCAACATCTTTAAATGAAGAAACATTCCCTGTAAAATTCTCTTTTTTTTTCAATGACAGAGAAAAAACAGTTTCCAAAAAAATATCAATGATTAAATTCTCTTATCATATCATTATCATCGATTAAAACAAAAGGGAAATATAAACTTATACAGCTTATATGAAGCATTCAAATAAAAAAAAAATTTGAGAGAATAGATGGGAAAAGAAATTTGTGATATTCAATAAAAATATAAATTACAACTATATATTAAACCGAATAAATTCAAATATCACTCTTATTCATATAAATAATCGATTCGATAAGAAATCATCTTCCACAACAACCACAAATGGTAAAAATTAAACCGCATATCCGTTCCGT
>JAARMF010000635.1:62840-74470 GCA_022844705.1 Toxascaris leonina | reverse complement strand
CGCCACCCAATTTGACCACGAAGAACCCTCACATCTTCATATCCGTGAAAACAACTGGAAATATAAGGTGGCGGACATGTGGAGTGGCGTTTGCAAGTGTGCTCGACCATCGGGACTTAGGCTTGAATGCTGTAGCACAAACGACGAACAACAAAGTGTAGAATAGTTAGACATTACACGAATGGAATGCTTCTGCCTTTCTGAATTATATTTGGAATAAAGGAATATATTTTTCAAAATGCGACTCCTTCAACAGCAATTTGCAATAGGTAAACACACCACATTGTTGCACATCCTACATTCTCTAGATGAGTGCAAACTTCCAAAATGTTCTTGAATCGCTATACTATTCTATAATTTACGTAACACTGTAGCAGTATAGGATAGCTTACCAGGTACAAAAAAAGTCAGTGACCGCAGCGCAAAAGAGGCTCATCCAGGTACGGTTCGGTCATTTCCATGTGCCTTCGTAAACCTCCATGAACCATTGCAAATAGGACCCTCGAAAGCGGATAATGGTGAGGTCATGCTTCCGCCCACGTCTGTGTGCCCGTATGGCGACATGTCTGAGTATGTATGTCTGTCTGAGAAAATGAGCCAGATGCGGAATCGTTTCCCTTCAACTGTGCCAGCATTAACGGATCATAACGCACTTGTTGTGAGAAACTTTAAGCGCCACTCGGCACACTCGTATCTTGTTACATACTGTGTAAAACGTGCTGCACATGTGTTTGACAGTGCTGAAGNTGAGCCAGATGCGGAATCGTTTCCCTTCAACTGTGCCAGCATTAACGGATCATAACGCACTTGTTGTGAGAAACTTTAAACGCCACTCGGCACACTCGTATCTTGTTACATACTGTGTAAAACGTGTTGCACATGTGTTTGCCAGTGCTGAAGGCCACTTTTCAATCGTCGATGGTTTCTGTATTGTTTAAGTCTGCTTCTATGGTGGTTTCAATCGTTAGACTATTGAAGTTGGAGTTACGAAATTTGGTTGGCATAAGTTGCACTATTAGATGATATCCTCACCATTTCAGCTAATTAAGGCATAGTTGTAGATGAAGGTGCAGATGAGTTGGGTCATCAACTTCGAAAGACGCTGCAGCTATGAAAAAGGGATATCACATCGTTTTTCTGCAACCGCCGAGACATAAGAATTTCTTTATCGGCTCTTACTGCCACTTGGATCACTTAAAACATTCCGACATTATTCCGGATATTTTATTTTTAGTTGACCATCTAAAACATCGTTCGCTGCATGAGCAGAATGCAAATATTCGAATCCGTAGCGGCTGTGCTCGTAGAGTTTCCCTTAATTTCTTTTGAGATTGAGATTTATTCGCTGAATTTCCATTAAACGGACTGATTCGCATTGAAATTTACGCAAATCAACTTGCGCATGCATAAGATTACTCGCCTCTTACCAGAGGTCTGCCTGCTTTAACTTGGAAACAGTTATGCAAGTCGATATTCTAACGGTAATTTGCGAGATTGTGTTTCTTCTCTGCAGTGCAATTCCATTTGTCGGAACGTTATACATTTCACCTGCATATATACTAATGCACTCAAATTGGAAAGTGGATTAAAATTGATGGGATAAAGTTTTGCTTCCTCGCGCATTCTGCTGTGAGGATCGGCTTGGCATCTTGCGTTAAGCTGACCTCATAAATAAATACTCTTTGTCTGTTTATTTGTAGTGCGCGTCGCAGAGTCGATATTTTTGTCGACATTTTATGTTATAAATCATCTATAGTGAAATATACATCCCCAGAGTGCGGTCATTTTCGATGAAATCACATCACTCTACGAGAATTTGGTGGAAAATATTTGTTTTAATTTTGTTTATATTATAGTCGTAACAATAAACAAAACAAAAGGTAATTTTGTTGCTGATCATAGCAAAGTAGACAGCGATGGTCAGAAGAGGAGCTCGATTTTCGGAGGCAAATAATTCGATCTGAAAAACAAATGACATAAAACTTTGGTGCTTATGGAAATGAAAAGACAATCACTCGGAAGTCAACCTAAATGAGCAGTAAAGTGTCATCGATGGTGAATGGAGATTCCCCTTTCTCTTTCTCCAATCCCCTCACTTTTTATAAATTGAATCTCCTTAGAGATACACATGTAATAAATTATATGCAGTCTTTTGGTGTGCAGAGGATGTGCAGAAAGGTTTATTTATTTATTTAGCTCAGTCCTCCTATAGCAAAAGGAAAGGCTGGTAGATTGGAATCGGAAGGCAGGAAACATCGTGAAAGTGCAACTGTGAGTGCAAAACGTTGCAAGACTGGGAAGGATTCGCATGGAAGCACTTAAAAATTTGTTAATATACTAAAAAATGGAGCATTAGAATACATATGGGAATGATGGTCGTAGGCTTCATAACATTGTTAGTGGAAACCTTTTTTGCCTTCCTTCTCAACTCTTTCCGTTCTACAACTTCTTCCTCCTTCAATTATGGGGTACGATAACGCTCGGTTGTGAATTAAAATGGATTGTTTATGAGCGAATTGATTTGCATTTCCGTCATACATAAATTCGGCAGTGGTCAGTGAACAAAGTAATATACATAGCCATTCCTTTTGAGTGATTGGCCCTGTCGTCATTGCGACCATTCGTATTGTTTTTCAACTGCAAGACTTCAATGAACGCTTCAATATTAATTCTTGTGCTTGCTTATTGATTGAGCACTGCATGAAACCAGGAAGCCGTTACGAGCAAGGTGACTAGCATTCGGATAAATTTCACAACATATCATCTTAGAGCCAAACTCACAAAAGCATTGCAGCAGTTTTGTTGAAGCGGCAAAGAGCGGCGCTTTTCTGAAGAAATTGAGAAGACAGTCCGCCCTGATTGAATTTATTTCGCTCGGTGCTGCATGCGCATGTCCCTAGCCAGAAAATACGTCTTCACGAAGGTGGCTTAGGCGATATACGCGTTGGTTGTACGCTTGTACATACCAAGTATAATGTCTCGTCATATATTTAGGGCTTTCTCCCATGTGGGTTGGAATCATGGGACCAGACTCAGTTGTGTATGGCGGCATCTGAAAGTCCATTCGAGTGATTAAATTCAAAAAATTATTGGAGCTTCAAAATTATCTTGTAGGATGAATGATGTCGCATTGGGCAAAAAGCTATTTTCTTTCCGATCGCCGCATCATTGCATCAATATGTTTCTTGCATGACATATTTCGCATTTTTCTATNCGCCGCATCATTGCATCAATATGTTTTTTGCATGATATATTTCGCATTTTTCTATCTAGTATCTGATACTTATGACACCCTACCTCATAAATGAGGTCAACTTAGAGTAGCCAAGTGTTACATTCCTCATAAGAAGTCTCAAAATCACGCTTTGCCACGATGTAAATTCGTCCTCCTTAATAGCCTACTTTTCTTGCAACAAATAAGAACAAATGCGATTGCGTCAAAGTACGGACGATTTCTTTGGATGCATATAGTAAATGGCAGGAGCACACATTGCTTGTGTTATTATGATCATGGAATTTCATAGCAAAGCTTCACTTCAGCAGCATTTCACTTATATAATCATCCCATTGAGATTATACAAATGCCGTCTGTCTTTTAATAAATGCATTATCATATCTGTGCTCGTTGTTGCATTCGTATTACTGTTTAAACGGTTGCGCTGTCAGCTTTGTTCCAAGCTCAGCCGATTTTGTGCACTTTGTTAACTCAGCTGAAGCTTTCGATAGCAATTTTTGACTGATGCATATCACTATATGAAGTAGAAAAGCGTCTTAGAGACTGAGTAAGTTATACATTAGTTGGAAACGTTTGCCTATGAGAAAGTCATATGTGCTAAGAAACTTGGAAATTCCACAGCAATAAAAGTTTTTATAACGAGAAAATCGGCTAAGTTTCAATTTGAGACGTGCTTATAAAACTTTGTATACAAAAATATGGAAAGCGCATTAATCAAAAAGCTTTATTTAGCATCCAGAGAACATTGACTATTTCTCATTTATTTGATCGCTATCAAAATTCCTTCTTTGCAAATAACTTGCATTTGAAACCAAGCTTATTCCATCCAAAAAATAAGGATAGTGCAGAAATATGTGACGCTAATTGCTTTTCACTCCTTTTCATAATGATTCGCGTTATTATTTTAGAGTTATTATTAATTTGATTGTGTATAGCGATGTTGTTTGGGTTTATCCACTCATCGAATAATGCCGATATGAAAGGAGAAACAGCGAAGCGAGAGGTGGGCTGGGAATCGACGGCGTATTTGGCAATTCGACCGTTATGTTTAATAAAATATTCATAATGCTTATCAAACATCTCATTTTGCCATAAAATATTGCAGTTGCGCTTGATTGACATATGTTCTACTTATTTTGTTTTCCCGAACTTGCTCTTATTACACTTGAAAACTGCAACGCTGCAACTTCAGTCTTCTTCCAACTGAGGGAAATTACATATCGTGAAGCACGTAGAAGTTGGAGAATTCTATAAAGATGGGAGGGAGGGATGGCGGAGATTATTAGGAAAAAACTGGAAAAATGTCGTTGATTTGAGGAAGTGTGAGAAGTGAAAAATGTTCGATGCCTTAGAATTTTGTCTCCTGCTAAGTTTCGATCAAATATCGTTTAGGATTGCACTATTGGTGTGCATTGTACAGTGAGCGAAGTATTATGTAAGTAAACAGTAGCATACAGAATAGTTAAAGCGTTATTTTCAGATTTCTCTTTTCTTTCTTTTTGTTGTTAAAGTT
The DNA here is from genome assembly GCA_022844705.1 of Toxascaris leonina. Classification (NCBI taxonomy): domain Eukaryota; kingdom Metazoa; phylum Nematoda; class Chromadorea; order Rhabditida; family Ascarididae; genus Toxascaris; species Toxascaris leonina. The sequence goes on along the minus strand of JAARMF010000635.1, from coordinate 69,722 downwards.
TTCTGGAGAGTATACTCTTTGGACATAAAAACACGGATTACAGATTTTCTTTATGACACGCCTCCCGCCCCTCCCTCTTTCGCGTCGTTTAAATGCCTCAGATTGGAAATGAGTAGGTTTTGTGTTGGAGGAAAGCTTTCTGCTATTCGAACATTGCAAGGCATTTTGGTCTCCTATTCTCGTTTGTTACTTTCTTTATTCTCATTCGAAACGCAACTCGATTAGCTCTCTGTGCATCCATTTTTTGGTATACACGAATTTTATTGCAGTGGACTGGCATCCTCTTTGACCATAAATCTTGAAATCTTTATAAAAAGCTTTTATTATATATGGCAGAAAAAGTGCTTACATCGACCACGGTTAATCACGAGCACATTAACTGAGAATTGATAGGAAAAAGGTGGAGAGTGCTTTCGTGATACCTAGCACTGCACTGCATGNGTCACTTGATCACTTGATCACTTGACAAGTGAATGTGGTGACATTCACTTGTAGGATTCAAAAAATAATTGTTGGACTGAACAGTAATTTCCGATGTGTCGTTATGTGCATGTTCATGTCGGCACACCGGTCGTTAGCATATTGGATTGAATCTCAATTCATCGTTCACTAAATCATTTGTTCGTGCCGGCAATTGTTTTACCCCCTAAGAGAACAGGCAAATGTAGTAGATGCATTATACTTATGTGCATGTATGCGAAAGGGGCAGAAGATAAAGAAGAGTTGGCTCAGCAGGAAAGGTGGAGGTAACGTGGTCAATAGACACGAATTTCAACATCGCAAAAATATATGCCATCTGGATTTATATTGCTGCCAACCAAAGTTGCTGCTTAGCAAATTCAATGTCTTCAAAAGTACATTTGAACGTTAAGTTCGCATCTTTGTTAACTCAAATGTTTTCGAGAGATTTCGATTCGAGATTGGTGCCACTTCAAGCAAACAAGGAATTGGTACTCTGGACGCATAGCCTATGCAAATGGAAAACAGGGAGAAACGTCATTGTTTTCGCTTAAAAAGACTCAACAATGATGAGGTTCCAGCTGTGTAGGTAGGCAATGTGTTCTTTTCGAAACCTTCTACCACTCGATTAGTCATCTTTAGCAATAATAGGCATTAAACTATGAAAAATTCGACTCATTTCTNGGCAATGTGTTCTTTTCGAAACCTTCTACCACTCGATTAGTCATCTTTAGCAATAATAGGCATTCAACTATAAAAAATTCGACTCATTCATTCGAATCGATCATCGCTCATTTTGTCATTATTAACTGACGTTAATTATTGTCACTGACTTCAGTGACACAATCAGCATAAGTGACATAAGTGCTCTGGACAAATATTATTCAAGACTACAAGTCGGAACTGGATTCTTTCCAGCAGCCGACACTTCCGCCAACATGAGCTGCAGCGCGACTTTTCGTACCTTACCGAAGCCTTTCAGTGTATGCTTACATTATCGGTGCATTGAGTGGGGGACTGAGTGAGACACTCCATCTGGGCTGACGATGATCCAGCGCACCCATTTTTGCCCATCTTCGAGCCTATTCCAGTTATCACTTTATTCTACTTCGTGTCTAAAGGCGCTTCATACAAAATGTGTAACTCTCCTCAACGAGGAACATTGGTTGTCGCATCTCACTAACCGAGCTCGTGTCGAACGCAGCTCGAGAGTCTCTGCGTCGCCGCGATGGAGACGACATGCTTGCAGCAATTGATTGCATCCGCGCAAAAAATGCCTCCATTGCCACTTCAAAGTGCTACACGCTGTGCGCTCTATGCACATTTATTTGGCTTGTCGAGGCCTATTGCGCACCTATCAATTCACCATTGCAAATTGTCGTCCGAGTGTCTGCCTGTCTGTAGGTCTGTCTAATGACGGCATTCTTTCGTTCACTCAGTTGGAAAATGCAATCAAGCTCAACTAAAATAGATTATTGCGCATCGACGAATCATGTGAGTTCTGCACTCGGTCGTCAATCCAATGCGCAACTCATCGTGATTGCTCTTCACCGTTTTGTTGTGGCTCGCTGAATGATTTCTTGGCAGCCAAATTGACGGCAAAAGCAGTCTGCTATAGCTGAGCGGTCCAGGTAGGAATGTGACCAAACTCATGGGAATTCAGCTAGATGGCGTAACTTCCCACTGGGCTTTGTGCCTTTCTTGACAACCTTGACAGAGCTTGAGGATGTCTTAACAATTTTGGGTTGAACTGGTTTATTTCTGCTGTAAATGCGAAATGCACACTAGATTCGTGCAACAAGCTGATGGAAAGTGGTAACAATACACCATTTGAGCGATACACTGAAAACTGGATTTGCCTGATAACGCCCGAAGAGTCCTCACAAACTCCAAGTGACAAGAGCGCCAATGATGTTTTCATCTAACAATGTGGCTTTCTCATTAGTCAACAATGGACCGGTCATTTTCAGCAAACTTTGGAAGTTGAAAAATTGTCAAAAAGCAGATTACAGCGCCGTTTGCAGTTTGCCCCTTTTTTCACTATTTTTCGGGTGATGAAAGTCGCCCGTTCAGTTTTTATTTGGATTCTGAGAGAGCTTCTGAGCTAATGTTCGCTATTGCTGGCCTAGGTTTTTGTTCTGAGCAAGCCATATGGAAAAATATACGAATGTGGCATCAGAGTGAGGAATCCTGTGTATATGATTGCTGAACGTGAGAAATGTGTTTTGCGGCTGTGAAACATTAAAATATTTCTTGCTTGATAAGATGTTTTAGCGATAAGTTGTCAGTCGCGGTGAAGGAGAGGAGGAAGCGATGAGGAAACAATAAGGAAGGGAGTTGTTCTAGCCTTAAAGGGTACTAACTTGATAAAAGGAAAATAAATTGCCCCTCTCTTTCCGGGTGGATGCAGAGGGCTATGGGGCATATCGTGTGCTGACATAAACCTTGTCAGGTTTGCTGCAAAGAGACGCTTGGCGAATCAGCAATGTTGTGAATGTGTCTGAGAACGCCGATATGCAACGTTGATGTTAAACGAGTACTAAAATCAATACGGTTGCGAACATTTACTTCATTACTCGCACTCTGCGTTAGCGCAGCTGCTATCGTCTTCACAACGAGGTAAATATTAACCGCAAAGTGGCTTGAGGCATTTCACTTGTGCGATGCAATTGCTAGAAGAGCTTCCTCATTCATGAGTGTCCTTCATTCGCCAATCTGGATGATGCCCATCTCAGTTTTCGTCAACAAGTTACATCTTGTCCACTCAACAAACAATTTTGGTTTGTGTTATTTTTTGTTTCCACACACAAACAATGCTGTCGTGAGGTCGTTTCAGTGTCCGGCCACATGTGTCGCCATTTGTGCATCTATCGACCGGGCAGTTCTATTGGCGAGATGAGGAACTATGGAGTCTGTTGGCATTCTTCTAAGCTACCTGATGACATTTACTTCATCTTTGAAGTTCCTATCTGATCCCAAGAGCTATAGGCACATAAAGGTGATTAGAAAGGTATGCCGTTTACAGCCTGTTGAGTCGCATTGTGTCCACGTCGCTATCGCAAATAAGCCAATCAATTTTCTCAAAAGAAGAACGATCAGTTTATTCGAAATATACGCGTATTATTGAACATTTTTCCATTTTTGTGGCGTTCTATGGCGTTAACTCTTTGGACTAATGCAATTGCAAAGCCGCATGTGGTGCCAACTCTTCTGCTGCGTTGCTTGAGTCATTGATCCGTTTCTGGTGTAGATTTTCTTTGAGTCGATCCAAGTCCTAGAGCATATTCCTTTATCGGACGACCTTCACAAGATCTATTCTGAAGAAATATGTTTATAAAGAAAACTAGATATGAAGTTTTCGGCGGAAATGTCGTTGCCAATTTCGTTATCATGAATTTATTCTTCGAAATCCCTACAACCTATTTTTACCTCACTTCCCGATTCAATAGAAAAGTAAAGAAGCGTGCCAGAGGAGCTAACGAACTGAGATTTTGCATTCTGCTTATTCGATCGACCGGATTCGGGAATTACCAGCAATGAAACATTAGGAATGATGCGCCAATGTTTTGATTCGATTCGTTCTCTACTGCTGCTGCAAAATTTTTTGACGCCAATAGTGGGCAGCAATGGGATTGAACTTCGCATGAAACTTTCTTTACAAATGTTGTCGTTGGTCGCCCTTCCGCAACCTCCATTTCACTGCTAAATGAAGAATGAACAACATGCCGCTTCCGATCTAATTAACTATGCGTAAGTTTTCTGGAAGACCTCATCCCCGAGTCGCTTCTCATCGTTTGGCACCCTGAAATGGAAGTAATGCACACGTGAAAGTTGATAAATCTATATGAGACGGTGTCAGTGTGCTGCAGCCTTACATTCAGAGGTTCTCGAGCTAAAACCCAACTACCGGACCGTGTCAACAAGAGACTGGTGTCCACCACCATAATTTTTATCCGCTGATGATATCGCGTATGTATATCTCGTACGTCCCTCAATAAGTAATTGGCAGTTTGTATATTTTACGTTCGATTCATATATCTATCGGATTTTAGATGAGTAAGGTTGGTGTGAAGGAGGGGAGGGGAGGAGGAGGGAGCGGTGTAGCATAACCTCTGAAGCCATGCACAATTCGGAAACTGTTTACTGTTAGTCATTCAGCTGTCATCCTCTCATTCATCTTACCCACACCCGCAACTTCATTTCCGGCCTCGCTCACCAACGTATTGCCGAGCTCACATTCGCAGCAGAAGAGCTATTGCATAAACACTTTCATATGAGGTTGGTGGAGAAAGTGAGGAGGCAGCTGGACTCGTCATGTCTCCTCAGTGAATTGATAAGCTCGGACTGGGCCACAGATTTTGTTGCATGACTCTCGTCATTCCTCCCAAATAGTGTAACGGTAATTCAATTAATGCAGTTTATGTTTCATGCATGCACGCAGTGGTTATTGGTGGCGATGTTGAACGCAGCGAAGCGAAATGCGCACTTAGCTACTTATGCGTTGAAGCATTCGCCCTGCTATCGTAGGGTTTTGTTGGATTATTCGGATTTTGAAAGCTGCTGTTTGGAACCTTTTAAGCCGACTTCATTTCTCCTCGAGAATAAGATTCCAGAATACATTTGTTTGCAAGCAGAGGCCTTCTTTAAAGGGATACATGATAAGCGGAAAAGCGTGCCATAGAATTCGACTCGCGTGATAAATGTTCTTGCGTTCCAGCTCGCGAATGCAACAGGCTGGTGAGACATTCAAAATTTAGCACAGCATCGAGTATATATTGTGTCATAAATGTAGGTTGTGCCATATAGATTGTCATGAGTATACGTCAACCATCTTCTTTCACCTGAGTAGATTGTTTGTGTCATTGCCTCGTACATCCAAACTGCTCACCAAACTATCGTCTCGATATCTGATCTAAAAGCCGTCCATCCGGAAGAAAATTAGCTTCATGAAATCGTTCTTTGATGGTCTTTTGGCTTTTATAACGCCCACAAATTTCACTGCCGTAAACGTTCTTTCTGAGTAAAATTACCCGGCAGACAACCAGACGGAAAACACATTCGTCAAGGGATAGCATCGCTGTAATGCTGTTGGGTAAGATTGTTTAGAGTTGTGTAAAATCGAAGTGTGGACTTATGTTGGAATTGAGAGCTTCATCAAAGAAAGAAGAATAGATAGAGATAAAGAGATTCGCATGAGGATGTGATAGGTCTCGTTCTTTGACTCAATGTTGATTGCACTTAAGAAAAGAACACTGCGAGTGCGACATTCGCGAAACTTGTGATACACATAAATTTATAACCAGCTGACAAGTGCCATAAAATGTGGCTGCTATCATCACACGCATGTCCACAAGGGCCACTTCAATGATTGTCTGTTGCTGTCTTGACAAATTCTGCTTATGGGACGTTGTTTCCAGATATGATTTGTTATAGGATTTTTGTGCCTCTCTCCTCTTCTCCTCTCTGTTCTCACACTTTCTTGATCAGCTCCCCTTTCCTCTCGCCCATTTCGTCCTTCGCACCTTCCTCGCTATTCCTTCTCCTCAGGAAACTTTTTCGAACAATTTCCACTACATTTCAGGATGATTCTTCTTCACCCAAAATCCGCTTGCATAAAAATGAAAAAAGAATGAAAATGCTGAAGCAGTCAGTCATGCTGTGAAATGCGATAGATGCTGCTGCTTCCGATTTGTTTCAATCCCTTATGGGTGCCCTGTCCACTGTGAGTTTTTCGAAGGCTACAATTCACCTCTACATTCCAACCCTATCCATCCACCGTTGAAGTGATAACAGGATTAAATTATGCAACTCGTTTATTGCATATATTTTTTCTGTGCATTCAAGAGCACATCCGAGTGGGCACAGAAAAGCGCTGTTATAACCGCAATGTTTTCCATCATCAGATACACTATTAAAAGTGCGTTAAATTTGCCCGTGACATGACCCTTGTAACCGGTCACTTTCATCAAATCATTTGAAACCATTTTTTTTAATAAACAGAAAAAAATTATTGATGAGAACAGTCAACGAGAAACGGCAATTAGGGAGTGCTCATTTTGCGATGGGCACATTTCAGCAATATGATACTTTTGAGTAAGACCCACTTTATTCCTCAAGTACTCTGTCGCACATAATTTTCTGCCTCATTTTTGCAATCTTTCATGTTGCGTTTACTGCAATGACAACTCTTCAGCCTAAAAAATTCTCGATGAATTGTTCGCTCAGCAAATTCATTCGATTTTTTTCTCCACCGCAAATTCAATTTTCAGTGAAATTGTTGCAATTACTTTTATCTTGTACTCGTTTTTTTCAATCAATTTTTTTCTATCGGTTATCCTTTCATCCTGCTCGCATAATATTTCTGTGCTATATTGCAGAGGAGCGGCTGTATTTGAGGCTATTATTGCAGGGTTTCATCGATGA
>JAARMF010000635.1:12831-56295 GCA_022844705.1 Toxascaris leonina | reverse complement strand
CTCGATGTTTGATGTTTTATCGATGTTTTATTTGATATTTGATATTTTATTTGATACCTTGAATACCTCAACAATATTCGTCGCACTGTTAAAGGTTAATATGCGCTTCGAGTGAGTAATTTCTTCCACATAATTTCTGATTAATTTCCACATCCGTAATGCTTCCACTAAGAGCCTTAGGCTTGTGTATAAGGATCGACACATTAATTAAAGGAGAGAATCATTACTTAAGTTGAAATATGAGTTGATATCTTCTTAAATTGGATGTGGATAAAATAGCGCCGTGAGTAACTCTTCCGGATGAAATGATCTTCGGGCTCTATTCTCAGAATGACCCTCCTTTAATGAAAATGGAACTCATCAATCGGTATATGTAATTCAAGAATTGTCTTTTTGCGATATATGATAGATAGTGGAATTTAAAGCTGCATATTGATGATCGATTTTCGTTCGCTTCATTGAGTAGTCGGCATTGCTAGATGAGAAAGCTTTCGAGACAGAGGAAGTTCGTCGGAAAGAATCCCTACTTGAATTTATTTTCAATCGAACATTGCAATAAGCTCTATGTGAGTTTACGAGTGGATATTACTCCGCATTTCTGAATCTAGATAAATGGGCTGTGTATATGCCGATCACAGCATGGGATCAAGAATGGACAAACCTTCTTATGGACCGGATGTTTTCATGCTTTTAGAAAGGAGTGTTTGCAAAAAAAGACGTTCGAGGTTGACGCAGACGGCACCATGCAATCGCATATTTGCGTAGTGCACCACTTCACCTTGCCAGGAAATCAACAAATTCGAAGCAGTTCTTTGCCGCTTGCGTAAACGATTTACATCCGCGCCTCAATCGGCATTGCTTCATACACATCGCCTTTGAATGCCCTAAGTATAGTTGCGTCGCAATAATTTTATAAATTGTGCGTCGAAGCTGAGTGCCATTCAAATCACTTAACAACTAAAAATATCCCGAAAAAATGAGCATAGGTGCATTCATAAAAAAGGAGACATAAAAACTATAATGTTAGGTTCCACAGGAAACGAAACTGGAGTAAAGGCTCAGCAGAAAGTGAAATTACGATCAGAGATTCCTAAAGCAACAAAACTGCAACTATGGCTTCTCCAAGAAACGCAACTGCAACTGCAGATTGCCTGGAAAAAAATCACAGAAGTAACGAAGGGAAATACAATAGGTATTGAAGAAATAAAGTTGCAATAAGGCCATTCAGCAATCGAAATAAAGGCGAACGGGAGAGCAGATAGGAGCTTTTGACATGGCAGGGATTTTGATCCGCATGCGGCTTTTCTTGGAAAGCATAGAGCAGAATGATTAATGCATTGCAACAGCAATTCCTCTTTTTTCCTCACCTGTGAATCTTTTCTTCGTTTTCATCGAAAATGCATTCGGAAAAGAATTTTGTGGTTCTCTTCCATCACCGAATATTTTTTGGTATTTAGGAAGGGTATGCGACATTTATGCGCACTTTACGTGGCCATATAAAAGCGTCTGTTCATGATAGATACATCACAACTACGTGGCCACAAACACACAGCAGGCAATAATTTTTTCAAGATGTCACCATAGGAAAGTGGGTTCAGCACAAAATAAGTTAAGGACTGGGGGATAATTTTTTTCATTGTAAAGGGATTCATTTTGACAGGTGAGTCTACGGTGACGAAATGGAGGTGGAGGAGAGAGGAGAGGGAGGGGAATAACTGCACCAAGACTCTCTGTCTACATGACGTAAGAGACATAGAACTACAATCGAATCGAAACTACAGGGCATCAATGTGTGCTTTCATGCAGCTCCATCTGATGTGTTCTAATGTGTAATCTGCAATCGCCATAAACAAAATGCGACTTGCTTTCGCACTTTAGTCCACAATTCGATTTGCGTTCCCTACTCGATGTCTATGCTTAGTTGTTAGCTGTTAATGGTCTTTTTCCGCTCAGTGGCCATCACATAGCAATGATCGACACATCGCTGTGCCATCGATTGCTTGAGCACTAAACGTAAGGGCAAATTAATGAGAAAAAACGCCAGGTTGTTGTTATGCATTTCGCATCGTCACCTTGAGTGTTATCTTCGAAAAAACTGCATCTGAGATCCTCAGAAACCTCAGAGAGAGGTTCTTCACCTGACAAGCTTTCTGAGTTTCACGAATGGCAGGCAGATATTGCCCTTAAAAGCCCATCTTAATATATCCTCGAGGGAATACATTCAAGCTTTTTCGTTTAACACTTCGGTCCTTTTTATTTGAAGCCAATGAATGTTTTGTTTTCGTGAATCTTTGCCCAACACCTCTTGTCTTAAAAATCCTGCCTTTATTTCGCGACGGCTAGTCTTTATTGGTGCCCAATGGGAAAGGGGAAGGAAGGGAGGAAAACTGGGGTTGTAAGATGGGATTCATTTCATAAGCAAACCATTGTTGCATTTTGCCATAAATTCAGTGAGGTGCTGAGAAGAGTCCAAGAAGAGCTGATAAGATTACTCACATCCGCAGCTTGTGCAAAACGGAAGATGCACACTGAAAACTTATTTATGCGACTGCCTTTTAATAAACGCAAATAATTGCTGCTCAGATAGGTAAATGCGGCTCGTATTCAGAGCATCCTTCCGCTTCCATCAGCGTCTCCCTTGATTGTGATCAGCTGATCGTTAGCATCATTCACGTAGTTCATGTGCTTGTGTAACACGCTTTATAACTCCATTCACTATTGACTGAGAAATTACTGTAGTAAAGATCAAAAGCCTTCATGAGTTATTCTGAGTTTTATCTTGTATATTGATTTCTGAGGAATAATAGCACGAAAAATTTGTTGCGATGGCAGTGGATGCTTTTCCTGGTGGATGCAGTAGACCGAGTTTGCCACAGATATGATGAGATGGCGAAAAGAATCGGAGGATCGAAAAAATTCCTATCGATATCGATGATGTAAAAGTGTTTAGCGATTATAACAAAGGCTTGGTTTATATGCTCTCTGGCTGGAACTGGCTGTCACTGCATTCCTTTAGTGCAAAGAAATGAACATCTACCATGACTCATGCTGAATCATATTCTGCAAAACAAAAATTTTACATTTAGATATAGTGCAAATTTTGTGCTTCAAGATTATATCCGCTTTGTATAATTCTATTTCCAACGTTCTTCCGTTCGCTTTCAAACGAAATCGTCATCAAATGGGATCTGCCACAATTATGGGTGCCATTCTGATTATTGAATTGCTTGCATGAGAATCAATTCATGATTGCATTATTCAACTATTCATTCACGTGCATTTTTCTTCTCGCGATAAGTGACAATTGCACGAGAAATTTTGAATTGATGATAATTATTTGTGAGACTTAAAGCAATCTTCTCTTCTGATGAATCTTATAGATGTTTAATGAATTTTTATGCAATTTCCCAAAAGCTGCATTCATATTTTAAAATGCCGTTCTCGGTATCCTTTCAATCTTCTGTTTATTTGCAGAAAGTTTGCTGTGGATTATTGACCAAACAATTGCAAATGATTTCCGAATATGTAACTTTCAAATTTCAAGACCACAAATCAAGAAGCCAATGTGGCACTTGTTGTGATATCGTTGCAACTTTGAGTATTTTTTTCACCTCCATTATAGACTTGATTTCTATAGTGCACAGCAATTCTTAATTCAACGTTGGGTTCTCTCCCTCATTGGCCATTGCACTGCGATTGTTTCCACTAAAACATCGCTCATCTGGAATGCATCGTAGAGAAAACGCTTGTAAATATTTAACGATCGTCGAGGTGATCTCACTCCACAGAGTGCGAATATGAAACTTTGCCTTTAAGTGCTTCTCGGAGTTTGCTTGTTGGAGTATGTTGGCTGTGTAAACAATACAATTGTGCCCACACTTTTCTTCCCATTGAGATTTGCGAAGGGCATCAAGCATTTCGCACAAGCTTTTCATCCGACGAGCGTTTTTATCAATTAATGTAGAGTGCTGCAATGATTTTCCATTTGCATTTTGCGGATAAATTCAGCATCAGAAATTTTCTTTTTCTCGTGTTTTTTCTCCCTAAAAGAAAGTGAATTTTGATTTATTTTATCTTGCGATTTCGAACAAACAAGTCCATGTGTAATATCAACTTTGAAGCCAATTTCGGATTCAACCAATCCACATCTACAGCAATCTATATGCATCTGATTCATCCATGGATACATTTCACATCGGACACAAGGAAGAGACAATTTCACCGCTTGGTTAACGAATTATACAAGTCTCAAATCGACTTTGCGGAAAAACAAAAAGCAAAAATCGTGGCAATATTTCTGGGACGTCTTTGCCTATGCCATTCGAAATTATCTCTCATGAAATGCAGTCATTATCTCGAAAATGCAAAGTGAAATACAAAGACTGCGACGAGAAGTAAAATAGGAACTTGGCCGATATTTAAAGTAATTGCCAATGAAGCTGAATCGTCGATCACCAACGACATCTACACCGATTCTAAGCAGCGGGTAAACAAGCACTTAGACATCGCGACTCATTTTCAGACAGCCGTGAACGAGGCAAATGAGCCATGAAAAATCGTTGCATATCGCCAGTGCGTAAACGAAAGACTATTTTGTTTGTGAGCACTGCATGAGCGATATTAGTTCTTTGCATATCGGCTGGTATCAGTTGTCTTTAGTTCCTTAATGAAACTCACACAAACATGCCGAACTTCATATCCGTTGAGATTCTCTATGACGCATTTCCATTATCGTAAGTGCTGCCATGCTGCATCATTTGAGTATAAATGCTGCGATTCTTTCAGTGGCCCCAACCACAGTATTAAAATTGCTTTTTTTGTTCCGAATTCCATTTTCTCAATCTCTGTCAAAAAAAACACTTCAGTTCCTACGATGCATCGCTCATGTATAGCACTTGTGCGTAAAAGTGGATGGATGGGATTACATGCTGCAGATTGTTAGCTGTTGCTTATTGCTTAAGCTCATAGTGCTATCTTATTTCAACTAGCAAATGTGTATTTGACTGTTGCTCATACAGATGACAGATGACTAGTTTATTCGCCTATTGTTTCAGTTATTACGAGATTTCAAAGTCATCCTAAAAAAGATCCGTGGGGTAGCTACAACATTTGGAGGGGATTATTGTGAGAGAAAGACATCGATGAATCAAGAGGAGAAAAATTGTCGAGATTGAGGAGATGTCATGCGGAAGCGAAACCCGGAAGAGAAGGCATCTCATTTGCGGAGCAATGTAGTGAGGTTTAGGAGGGTCTTACGGTTAACGCCGTCCTTAAAGGTGATGTGGCACGCTATACTGCATTTGATGGAGGAAGGATGGCGATATTCGATGATTTATAGTGATTGTTCTTAAAATTTCCCTGAGGTTATTTCTGAATTTAATGAAGTTTTTTTTCTGGTTTAGCGCTTCATTATGACGAATGGCGTTGAGCAACACTTTTTATCGGACCAAACAGTGGATAGTTGATTATGATTCATTTAACACATAATGTTGCTCAATGCACCATCACAGACGATGTTGTGCACTTGGCGTTCGTGAGATTCAAATCAAGTTCACCTCACATATACGCAAAGGCTGCGCGATAGGTGCTGCTTACACTTTTTAGTTGCGATTAGGTCTCTTCAGCGAGCGAACACTCATTGCCACTGTGTTGTTCTCGCCTTATGGACACAAATAATCCATTTAATAAGACGGCTGCTATAATTCTGCTTTCCCGAAAAGGGCGTTCATATCAACACGCTGAACTCTAACTACCCGTTTGTATTAAGCATCGTTGAATTTTGAATTCCAATTTCCTCTGTAATAAGCAAGAAAGCGCCATTTCTAGCACTCTTCAAAAAAACTGTCATATCCATCGCATCGCAAAGTGGTCAACTAGTGTCGAAAGAATAAGTTTCCTTCTTTGCACGTGAAAGCAATTATATCAACAATCGGAGTGAAATAAACACCAAAAGGGATTGGCAAAATACCAATAAATTGGCGCAACTATCTACTGCTTCGATAACACTTTTTATTTCCCGAAGTCGCTTCTCGAGAAGCGAGAGTTGTCTAGAAGGTCTGCAATATTGTTGCTTCTTGTATTTCACAATAATTTCCGGTATTTTCATTTCAATTTTCGAGTCGGTCGGCTCACGTAAGATGCAAATACATTATGTGTTTGATTGCAACATATTGCATTTGAGCCTAACCCGCAGAAAAGAATGTTCTTTGACTTGTTGCGTGCAGCCGAAATCGCGCTTTGGAGCGAATATATATTACAGTTGAGGATCTCACATGGGTTCTGGCAGTTCCGATCTTATGACCTAAAGATTTGTAGAACGTGCAAATGATCAAAAAATAGAGGATGAGGTGGTATGAGCTATTGATCTCCATAGTTCTGGGCCGTGTGGGAGAAATAAGTATGAGCTGACTGCTCATCACGCTTTTACGCTGGAAGCGAGCATCAAATAATTCGCTGTGATTGTTGAAACGAGTCCTCATTATCGCATCCCAAGCGGCAAAAAGGATGACCCACGTGCACAATTGGAATCCACTTATCGAGACTTGATCAACTTGCTACGCAATGCGTCGTTGCAATTTCATCGACCGTTGAGACTATTTGTGTAGCCATCCTTTTGTGCATTCGGACTGTTAGCAGAGAGTATACATCGCTGCGCAAAGATATATCGGCTGTGCCCAGCAAAAATCTGCTATGTCCGTTCCGAACATACACATGCAACGTGCCGCTTCGTGGCCTTTACAGTGCGCAAGATTTGGCGTTTCTATTGACCCCTGAATGACTGGCTTTTGAACAGTTATTCACATTGTAGCAGACTTATTTCGAAACTCGTATTCAGAAATCCAGCATTGCTTCCCGAACAGCAATTATGTGCACAGTGAGAGATAAGGATTTGCGAGCGTCAATGACAAGGATTCGATGGAGTCGAATATTAAGCAAATCCACTTGGCGCTCTCCATTGTTATAAGAGCATGCAATGATGGTTATTTTTGAGAAGGTGAAGAGAAGGCGCTGATTCCTCTCCAGCTTCGCACTGATGAAATACAAAGAAAATTCGAAGGGGGTTGTTCAGAACCGGAAGATTTGTGTTTGATCGTCTTCTGTCGATTTTCTTAGCTTAAGTTTCGCCGACTTTTTTTATTGAAATCCGCTCCGAGTTTGTTCGAGTTTACAAATTCCTCTTTCTCTTGCAAATCACTCGATCCACTAAATAATTTTTTGAGACTGACTTTGTGTGATACTTTATATACATTAATCGTTTAGAAGAGTCTTTATGTTCTGGAAATATTAGAGAAGACATTGAAATGTATTTGTTTTGATGCTTGCATTGGTGATGTAAACAAAGAGTGGGAGGGAGTGCAATTTGATGAGTGATACAAGGAAGTGCAAGAGTTCATTTTTTCCGCCACGTAGAAAGGAAAATATCCCAAGTGTTTCTGTATTTTTTCGCAGAATTTTTCTTCTTTCAATGGAAAGTTTGCAGAATATTCCATCTACTCTTGCAGGAAATCAGAAATTTTGCACCATCAATCGCATTTTTCGAATTCTGGTTTCCTAAGAAATTCCATTTTTCTCAACAACCATCCCCGAGCTATGAAGGTCACCAACTGCCATGACCATCCAGCCATCTGAAATTTGGTGATGGCACCATGGCATGCGACTATGTTCCATCGTTACTTGATGCTCATAGCCAAATAAGAATGGTCCGTTATCCTGCACGCCGTCTAACTAGCTGAGTCGTGAGCAGGACACATCAGAGGACTTTATTGCTCCCCATAGGTACATTTTCGCCGACAAAAGTGCATCCACTTGTAACTATAATAAATGCGAACTTTGCTCAATTTTAAGCATTTTGTGAATTCAGTTCAGTTCACGTCATCGTTTTTTCGCATTTCGTATTATCACTGTTCGATGCTCGTCGGAATGTTCTATCGCTTTATTTCTCGTGATTCTAATAACTAATGAGTTCTATGATTCTTAGATGATGTTTCTCCAAAATTATTCAGTTCAATTCAGAAATGTTCCCTAGATTTTTGATTGCTGTTATGCTCCATATGAAATAACTATTAGCTTCTGATACTGATTACAGATTAATTTATTCCGTTCGCTTTTGGAAGTTTCATGTATAGCATGATGGAGTGAAATATGCGAAATTCATTGCACTTTCACGTTTCCTCCGTTTCCGGTTTCCGCTGGCTTCTCCCCCCTCCCTACCCCCACCCTCCACCTCCAGCATCCACTCTCCCATATGCACCGATTGTACTTGACACTTTCCTGCGTCGTAGTTATATGCAAAGAAAAAGTTGGTTCCAAATGTCTCGATTATGTTACGTCGAAATTCAAAATGCTGGAAGAAGGCAATTATTGCGGGCAGCGTTGAACGCGAAGAACTCCACGAGAGGAGGCGATCCTGGCGTAACGTGCCTCCGACGCTGAATCTAGCACTGGAAGTGGCGTCGAGCTCTACTTTGTCATGTTTACAACTGCATTAAACCAAAAACTTTTTTCGGTATTCTCAACGGCGTCTCCGTTGCTAGGGTTACGACTCNGGGTTACGACCCCACCCCCCCCCCCCCCTCTCTGCTTTTTCCTCGTCCAGCGGACCATCGAAATCATAGTCATGAAATTTCATAATGCACGAAATTCGCCGACGTTTGCAAAGGTAGCAGGCCTTTAGATGGCGTGGTTGTGGCCCTAAGGGATTAGTGATGTGCTCTCAGAAAGATTTCGTGAACAAGACACTTTGTAACAACTGTTTTTTTGCATGGACATTATTATAAATTAGCCACAATTTTTTATCAGAAAGACCAAAAGGCCTATAAACATCTTTGGTGCTATTACCCGAATTTTGCTCTGCATTGCGGATAATTTTTGCTGTGGTTTATACTTTTAGCTGGTCGAATACTAAAGTTGTCAGAATTTTTGACAAAAATCAACAGTTGTTCTCATTCTTACCACCATCATATGTGGAGCACTTCAGTTATGGAATGCAGATGTTAGAATACTCCCACTGCAGTTTTACCGTAAGCTGCAAAGCTCAGAGTTGTGCCTCAAGAGACTATCATCCTTGTGGGAAGATATTCTCAATTGTTTCAGGTGCATAGAGAGAAGGCGTAGAGGTATGTGCTATATATGTTTAATAAATCTTATATTTGTTGGCGAGGCAAATTTTCGCCGATCTTCAAAAGGCATTCATCGTTGCACATTTTCACATTTGCGTTTCTTGACGAATTTTTGGCGCTTCGTTGTGCAAGAGCTCAATACATATGTGGCATTCATACTGAAAAACGAATGAGGGGCTTATCAGAGAAGCTCATATAGTATGCGTCGTTTTTCTTGCCTCTTCCAAAAGTCACCACAAAAGGCAGGGTATGTGACATAATAGGTTTATGCTTCAACCAATCCGACACCCGCAGAAATCTTTCACATTTTTCTGTTTTTGATCAACAGCCTGACGATGTAAAATGAAATTGTTCGTGAAAATTGTACGCAAATTATTTAGCGTTGCTTAATGCCCCCACGGCTTTTTGACACTGATGAATTTATGTGAATTGGCATCGGATCCGGTGACCAACGCCTTAGCTAAATTTGATGGCATAAAATGCAACTTACAATATGCTTTTACTGATATAGTAATGTAACAGAGAATGGAACGAGATAGTTGCCTGAGGCGGAATGGCCACCAGATTGGGGACACTGAACAAACGCACGCACACATACAGTTGTACATGTGCGTACAGCTGCATGTGGACACGGCCCAAAGTTGACGTAATGCACTTTCGCAGAGTGTGTTGCGCAAATCACAATAAAGTTTCATTCTGTGCTATCAATTTCAGCTGTGTACTTATTTTCGAAATCGGTTCATTCCGCTTCATTGACACTCAGAATATTTAGTCATCCGAGGGGATTCCTTTGCCATTCACGAGAATATCCGGTGGGTGTCCCGCCATCATCCTATTTGTCTATGAAGCATATAGTTACGGAAGTGGCTGCAGATGTGAAGTTGCCGAGGAATTAGAAATTGTTGCGTTGGACTTTGTTGGAAGTGAGGTGCGTGCACACATTGCACTCACAAGCAGGCGTCATTATTGTTGTAATAAAGTTGATGTTAACCGATGAGCGCTCATAAAAAATGCTTCCGATGGAATTCGTTTTTCACAATTCAATGACAAGCTTGCATCTCAGAACAGAAAGAACTCTTTGTCATGAGAGAACGTTTGTAGCAGTTCGTTCGTGTTATATTTGCCTTTATTAATCTACCACTATTTTTCCTTCCATTCATTGCTTCACATAATTTTATTTGATATCACAAAATATCGCATTCGACCGAAATATCTTTTTTCGTTATTAACTCCACTAAGTTGATATTCTCCTGTGGTGGTTAATGAACTGCCAGTGGATAATATTCATTGATCTTGTCAACTGCGCCCATGCTGTTCATCAGACTGTTCACTGAATCAAGATTGGAGGGTAGGAGTACATTCACTGCCAAATGTATGATTCTGTCAAAATTCGACCAGTAGAACAGTTTATAGAACTGCGCTGTGTTTCTATTTGAATTAGCAGTAGTCGACATTTGTGCATCAATCGCTGAGGAGGCGTAACTTCAGTAACGGATTAGTCTCCGGATACCCTCGTGACAGGGCCGCATGCAAATCTCAGAAAGTTGACGAAGTCGTGGTGGCGTTTCATCCCTGACAGGAATTCTTAGGTCAACCATAGCAAGTCTTTAAGCCTAAGTTCCTGGAAGCGTGTCCGTCTCCTAAAGCAAACGTTACCTGGCGAGATTTATGATATCGTCAGCGGGTTTAAGTTTCAACATAATAATTCAGTCTGCAGTGCGGTGGCTACGGGGATAGCAAAACGCCCGTGGGGGCGGATGTTTTCGCTGCCGTTGCATTGAGCACGTTCTTGTCATCCAAACTGAGGGCGGCGCCTGCCTGCATGCCCATTTCACGCTGCCGCCCAGACGTCACCCCTCGTTGCTTTAGCGCTTTCCTTAAGGGGTTTTTATTTTCAGTTGGTCATATCATGTTTTAATGCCTCCTTGCTCGTTCCAAAATTGTAGGTACTTATTGTCACATTTGTACAGAAATAACCTACCGCTTGCAATTATTTGAAAGAACGCAGCATTTACAGACATTCTTCTGCACATGAACATACCGAGATCTAGATCAGTTCATTGAACATATCTGCTGTGTGCAACACAATATAGGAGCCAACGCTAAGTACGGGTTAGTTGCGACATACTAAGGAAAGTAATCGATATCTTATGAAGGTAAATAATTCGCAAGATTGCACCTCTGTCTGTTGTCCCATATACCACTATGTTGAACGTAAGTGGAAAATGCATCACAGCGAGGTGTGTTTGTATGGACGTTGCAGGAGCAGGAGCGTCGAAATTGACAGGCCCACTGCCGGGGAGAGATGCATACCTCAACTGAAAATTTATCGAGTAGTGATTGCCATGAATAGGGCTTTCAACAAATTGCACGGGCATACGTTTGGCAAACGCGAAATATATTAAAAAAGAATTTTTTGTGCAGTCGCCATCGTGGCATTATGCACCGATCATTTCCGATAATGACATCGCTTTTCACTTGAGTTCTTTCTGAACGTGCTTTCTAACATTCTGAAAGCATATCCATTCTTCCGATCGACTCTTTGATTGGNGAACGTGCTTTCTAACATTCTGAAAGTATATCCATTTTCCGATCGACTCTTTGAATGAATGGACATCCTTAATTATATGGATCGGTGACGTGCATCTATAGAAATGCGTTGTTTGTTCGCTGCTGTGGATATAAACCTCAACGCTTGACCAAAATTTCATTGATGTGCGACTAATTGTTCACTTCGTTGTTCCACTCACCACCTCGCATAAGTCAAAGTGCGTCATGACGACAGATTTTGTTGCGTGATATGTACATGTGTTGATGTGTTTTTGGAACACTGGTGGACTCGGTTTCTCTGGAGAGATTGGCCACTCCAAATGCCACATAAGATGGTCGAAGCGACGTGATATACGGGAGTTCGGGTCAGTGGGAGAATAAAGTCGAAGATTTAGGGGAAATGTGAACCAAAAACGACTATAGTCTTAATCACACACATATATAATGTTTCTACACGACAATTAACATTCTCTTCAGGGCATTCGGGAGAAGAGGAAAAGTTCAGAAATATTCTATGTTTTCAACATAATCAGGAGTAAAGAAAAGTAAGAATTTTAAGTTGGCCTGGTGATGAGACAATCGGTCATATGACGAGGTATTTATTTTAAACAGAGAAATTGTTTTTAAACGGAGTTTGCCAGAGAGGTAAAAGTTGGCTTCACAAGAAGAAAGAAATGGAGTCGACCTTTTTTTTCGAACAATACGGCAGTAGCTTTTATGTAGAGCTGTCAGCTATTTGAGCTTTCAACGAACGGAATGAGGTGTCTCATCTTGCACCGATGCTGTCATCTTGAACGTCCTCTTCAATTTCTCCGAGATATCTCGGCCACCTGCAGCCACAATTTTTGAATATTTTTTCAAGTAGTTCTGCTCAAATTTCTGCTTTATTGTTTATTTGTTTACTCATTGATTTCAGTTTCATTTAAAAGATTTATAGAATTGCTTTCACATTATCTGTGGCTAGATTGGCAATAAGAATCTGTGTCACATTATTACATAAAGGGTAATAATTATTTCGAGGCTCTCATCTTTGGAAAGAAACTTTTTATAACGATGAAATTTTGCTCTCTTTTGCAAAATCTCAACTTTTTTGTACTTAGATAAGTGCTTAATGGAATTAGATTTTTTCCGGAAGGAGGTATAGAGCATGATTCTGAACCATTCACCTGAAAGAATTTCCATGAAATATTAATTCGATTCCTTAAGAGAGAATCTTTCTGTTCGCGAACTCCAAAATGAACTATGGTGTTGTTCGCCGTAAAGGTTTTTGTTCGACGAATCGATACTTCAGAATGGTCGAATGGACTCGCGAACTTCTTTTCGATCATTTTTCGTGCTCAAAATTGAAAGCGAAGCTTCAATATTCGTCTATGATTATTTCAAACTGTGAAAGAATTCTTATGACTGNCTTCAATATTCGTCTATGATTATTTCAAACTGTGAAAGAATTCTTAGTGAAGTAGGCTAGAGTAGATATTTAATTTATTAAATATCTACTCTAGCCTACTTCACTAAAAATTTGGAAACATTTCTGAAAGCAAGTCTTTTAAATGTTCTATGGGAACATCAATTTTCCCTTTACTCTTCTTTTCTTGCAACAATTTCTTACCAAATATAAATGAAGTGCTGCTATTGACTTGGAGTGATAGTTAATTTTCTATGACACTTGACAATGAGGATTTTATGAATTGGCTGGCTGTCAACGTTGTCCCATGAGGAGTGTCCACGAGAATAAGATTGCATCCTGGAGTGTGTATGCCTGTGTGAATCGATCGTCGTGAGGTGGCTATTGTGTAGCAAGCTCAGCCGAAGTCCTCAATGATAAACTGTCCTAGACGTAAAGAAAAAGTATGATATGTATGAATTGAGAGCTTGGTGAAATTGTTGAACAAAATGGTGCATAGAGATCCCAACTTCATCAGGTATGCGACCTTCAAGGTTTTTTAAATAAAGTGGGCGCTGTGCAAAGTTCCAATCCTGAAACGATGCCTGCTGACACAATGGACTTGATGGAGTTGATATGGAGGAGAATCGTTTTCAAGTGAAAAGGGTGAAACGGATAGGCAGTGTATCACTTGAAACTGTTTTGCCATTTGCTGCAATCAGAGTAGTAGTTTTAGCATCTCCATATGCTTTGAAACTTCAGCTTCAACACTCATTTCACGTACATAAGAAATATTTCTGTTGTTGTTGTCGTCTAGCTTGCAATTATTACGTTTTCCCTGAAACGAAAATTTAGTACAATCCATCACTTCTTTCGATGGAGTACCTCATTGCTCAGCTTCTCCTCTATCAAGAATTGAAAAAAAGAGAAGTCGNCCTCATTGCTCAGCTTCTCCTCTATCGAGAATTGAAAAAAGAGAAGTCATGAAAGGCTGAATAGGATGGGATTCATATGTTCTCTTATATCTAAAAACAAAATCCTTGCCAATCAGTGAGAAGATCGATGCGCCATTCCTTTTTTATGTTCTTTAGTTGAAGCACTTCAAGGCACCAATATATTCTCACTTCCATTATCGAAATGTTGATAAACGATCATTATATCCTTAACGAGGAATGCTCGTTGAAGAGTTCGCAATCGATTTGCTCATCCCATGAAACGTAGACATCATTTCAACACTGCAAAAAGTACGCTCATCCATATGAAGAGTGCACTCACCATCTCAGTGCAAAACAAACTGCAAAAGTGTTTTCATCCAGCGAAATAACTCAAAATCATTCTGCGAATTTGTATTTCGCTTTTCGTATTTTTGTGATTTCCTCGCACATTTCTATTCTTCTTGCAGTGATTTACCTTAGCGGTAGCAGATATCCCAAATGGATGGAGGGAAGAAATTATTTTTTGAATAAGATCAAAAATGGTTAGGCGCACGCACAAAATGTGCAGTAATTTGATCTCATACAAAGGACCTCTCAGAGGAGTGCAAGTTCACCTCTTATTTGACAGTCTTTCACCTCTTTCGGAATGCTTCATAAACAGATAAAGTTTTTTAACCAGCTTATATATGTTCGAGCATAGTTCATTGGTTTCACCGCAGTTTCCACTTTTAATAGATAACAATGTTTTTTGCAATGAACATATTGGTTGTTTAGTTGATTGATAGCCGCGTGCTTTATTTGCACCGTACAATTATTATTGTCCCGCCGTAGATTTATCATTCTGTCTGGTTGAATGACTTTTATGGGTTTCCAAGAAAAGAGGGGAAGTAAATTGTCTTCTGCGTCGAATATGAAATCAGGAAATTGCCAAAAAGACGGAGCTTCCAAGAGCAGATTGAAAAAGGTTTTTTTAAAGGAAGATAGGCCGCTATGAATATGAAAGAAAAACTGCCAAAATTACTGCAATGGCTATTGCAATCAAACTGAACCCCATTTAGGCGACATTATTTGATCACCACTAAATGCGAAAATACGCATGTGCATACTAGACGAATAAAAGCACATCTAAAGGCTGTCTAGTTGACAATGTTTATGTAACTTCTACCTATAATGCGCAATATCAACTTGCCTAGAAGCTTGAATATATTGTGAAGTTCATCATCTCCATATGAAGAAACGAATTTTATGTCTATTCGTTTAAGGTGATGAACAAACGTCACTTGCCCGATCGTTGTTTTGCGAACATTTTGGTCCTTCTTATTGATTGTGCTCGAAAAATTCTTGAATATTTTTGCACTTAGGCGCATCGAAATGAGTCGGTGAATCAGTAGCCATTTGTTTAAATGAATAAATAAAATAATTCATATGGGCTTGTCGATGCAGATGGTAGCACCCAATGATGCAGTCCGCTCCTCTTGGGAATGAACGAGATAGGATCTTGCCACCGACTTTCGCGAAACGTTTGGCTCTTTTTTACATATGTTGATAATACGATTATATATACTATTAGCTCAATATAGTTATTTCTTACGGTCACTTAAAGGTGTCTGTACCAGCAAAACTCTTATATCATCAAGGGTGCAATTCTTATTATTTTGCTGACCATCACTTTTTCATCATCGATCGTTGCAGTTGTAATGCCCTTTTGCATTACACTGTCTATTGTGGTGGCGGCCTGTCTTTTTGTGCTCATATGTATCTGCGCCTATGTGTTTGGCTGCCCATATTTTTTCCTTGCTGTTTCCAAAAGAGGTAAAGGTATGAAAGCTGCTAAGCAGTGGTCGTTGATTCATAAGGACGTTCCATTCAAATGATTTCTCTTATAGGCTCATCACTGAATCGGTCCAAAACTGCACCTTGAGGTGTTCAGTTCCATACTCAAAAGTCTTGCCAGAAGCACTTCTTAGCTTGTAAAAATTCCATTCGACTATTTCATCTCAGTCGAAGTGTGGGAATTGTTCATGGAAGCATGAAATGTGTTTCTTATGGCGAAGAAATTGCGCTGATTTATTCAGTGGGCTTGAAATGAATCGTTTTTCATTGGCCATTTCCTCGACAGTAGTTTCAGTTATTCATTCACCACTTTCAGCAATCGCGAATGCAAGAATGCATGTAGCATCATTCTTCGCGATGGAACTCCACACTGATTCCTTTTCTGTCGTAGCCAATGAGTGAGCGCCAAGAGATCATTAGAAAATTTTTAAGCTTCTGTTCTTGCGACTCTCCAACTATTTCTTATTCATTTATTTTTTCATATTTTGCGTCGATTTTTTTTATAAACTAGTACACAATTGTTTATTGATATACCTACGACACAGCGACATTCCCCTCCGCTGTCTTAATGTTGTAGATTACGTAAGACATCGGAGTTCAATGATATTCATCAAATAAGCACGCATTAACTCTTGCATGAAAGTTTTTATCGTTGAAAAGATGGTTACTAATTTCGTTATGCAGCCGAAGCAAGAAGATGCAGCTGACCTTTGAGTGCAGACCAATGTTGCAATGAATGAGTGCTAATGAGGATGCTGCATTATTATTCGTGAATAACGCAACGTTGTCAGGAAATCGCGCCATCAGTGCATTCTTATCCACTCTATGCGATGAATTTTCCATTAATCTTTCCCTTTGCATCAAAGTTATTGTTATTTCCTTAATGAAAGTGTATTTGCATAATAGTTGCAGCAAAAATTGCTTCATTTTTTGATATATAGATAATGTCACCGGCTGGGTGACGATGACGTCATTCAAGCACATTTGGTATAGGAAAAGCTAAAAGCCAAGAGAAATCGAGAAACTGCTCACGCTTGCGGAGCACTTAGTCGTTCGACAACCGCAATGAGTGACTGTCTCACAAAAACCATTGATGATGTAAAAATTTTAGGGATTTGGTTGAAAGGTTACAAATCCGATTAAGTTGCGATGAAGCGATCGTCTCGAGACGGTCTTTGAGATCGTCGATCGCATCGCAATCACACTCATTTAAATTGACTTATTTCAGCACACCTCGAAATGAATATAAGTATTGATCGAATGATTCAACTAACATCCGATTGTTTTGCACTATACAAGAAGTGATTTGATTATTGTGCCGCAACAGTTGAGCACGTCGTTCAAAATTTGCTGCTCAACGAACTGTCTCCCCTCTTCGCCAATCTGCCTCCCACCTGTTGCCTTCCCACTCAGTAAGGTATGTTGATTTCCATTCCTTCATTTCACACTAATTTTATAACCATTTAGAAGTGCATTCTCCAATATGTTACTTTCTTGCTGCTTAATTCAATGCCATATAAAACTACTATTTGGGAACACTGTTTGGGGTCGACTTGTTCCATTTTTCTTATCATTTTCTTTATTCTCATCTTATGCCTAGTTTTGTTTTATGTTGCTCTCATTAACTTGAAATATTGACGCCAATTCGGTTGAAACAGCAGCAGAAAGTATCATTTTCATATTTGCACAATTTTACTCGATGAATGAGGCCATTGATTGATCACTTTGGGAACACCAAAATTCCTTTAAATCTAACATTTCACATATTTGATACTCGATTTATGTGAAGACGTGTGAACGAATTCACTCGAAAATCTTTGAAGTATCAGAGAGTATTTCGATGA
This sequence comes from Toxascaris leonina, assembly GCA_022844705.1. Taxonomy (NCBI): domain Eukaryota; kingdom Metazoa; phylum Nematoda; class Chromadorea; order Rhabditida; family Ascarididae; genus Toxascaris; species Toxascaris leonina. Next base: position 38,630 of record JAARMF010000635.1, on the reverse strand, counting down.
AAGTCGATGGCGATCTCTTTTTTCAGAACAAGCATTCACATCGAAATAGTTATCGTTGCGCGTATTTGGTTGTGCCTATTAGCAGTTGATCGATATTTCGAATTAGACCATTAGCTGCGGAAATGGATTTTTTTTTTTTTTTTTTTTTTGCAAAACTACCTTTCACCAATGATGGAAGAGTTTTGTTGGCATCATAAAATGGGACATCTGGGAGATCATTTCGATTTCTGTCACCATTTATTCGTCATTAGCTACTTCGAAATGAGTGCGCCAACTATTACACTCGTATATCACCCTCTTGATTGAATGGCTTCAGTTGCGCACTTCAAGCTCACATGCTTAACGAAGTTTTTTTGGTGCAACGGTCAGCACACTGTGCTCGTTCACTCTGAGATCGTTGAAAGTTGCGCAAAATAGAATATTGTCTCCCTCTTTGAGAAGTATCGAGAAGCATTGTTTTGCTTCTGTTTGAGAAGTAAAACAATTAACATTGTTTTCTCTGAAATGCTAGCGAGCCGAGGCGTAGAGTACGTATGGAGCATCATCACAGAGACTTCATTAGCGGTGAACAGCTTGTTCTTGACCTTCTTCGATGATACACTAGTTGGCAGCACATAATAAGGCGAAATCGTTCGCTGGAAAGAACGATGCAAATTTGGCATACAAAAAAAAAACCAAGCTCTTTACCCATTGAAATTATTAGACGAGGTGTCGCCATGATGCTTGTGGTGAAGAACATAACATTGCACGCGAAAGAGAAGAAGCTGCCATATGACCGCTAACCATGAGGCTTCATATGAAACACTCATTCTGCAACCGGAATATGTGGCGACATGATGGACGTGGTACTGGAGTGCAAGAAATCGATCATGGTGGTTAAATTTGCCTGTATGGTGCAAGTTTACCTGAGAAAAGGGAATGAAGGTGCAGGTGCTATCAACAAGTGTGTTTGGCTGTTCGACTCATTTAAGTAATCTCCCACCTCGCGTATAATTTATTTCACATTTCTCCAGCTGGCATCATACGTATATGACCTCCAGCTTCATATAAACCCTCTGGCTTAGAGTTTCGCAGTCTTTCAAATCCCCAATATTTTTTTGAGTCGGGTTTGAAGACAACTTCTTGCTTGGTTCGCTAATTTCTTGATGATTCCACGGCACTCTTTGTCCTTACGGCTTGCAAGCGGAATTGTTCGGCAGAGCACACTTTTAAGCTTTTCCGGCTGTTGCGGTTTTAAATGCTTTCTAGTGACGTAACATTTTTCCAGTAGGATTTTTGTCTGGAATTGATCTTAACTTTGCCAATGGTAAATGCTGATTTTTTTTTGACGGAATGTCACGACATAAGCACTGCTGAAGAGAGAGGAATTATTTAAACTTACTTAAAACTAGCACCGAACTCACTTGGTTATAATTTACGGTATTATTCCCGTAACTGCTCAAATTGAATCTTTTTCACAAAATTGTTGCTGATAAATGATTCAGACCACATAGTACGGATGTCACTGTCTTCCGCATTGCCTTTGGTGAGCAGAAAAAAGGGTTGGAGTGGTGGTGAGAACGCATTTTGTTCTCAGTCATATTCTCAAGAAGCTAATATGAAAACTTATGCCAGGAATGCTTATCAGGTGAGCATCTAGGCTTTATTCGTTTTGATTTTTAGCGGATACAATTCAATATAAGCAGTCCGATGGTTCATTTTGTGAATCGAATATTCCTCGAACATCAAATGAGCGTTCATACGAGCGCAAATTTCTGCTTCTTATATGCCATTAAGTATCAAACCTTCTAATATATGTATGCCATTAAAAATTGATGCATCGAAGTGAGGTGTATATTTTATGTTGATGGAGAACCTGTCATATTGTGTACTCTCCTTAGCTGCGTTTAACTCTCTTTGCAGTATTGGAGAGGTACAATATTTTGTCGTCAACGTTTCGACTGTCTGTCATATTCTGGGACCTAATCGCGTAACAGTGGTTTTCGTGGGGCATGGCCTGAGCGGGTGGGGATGAATTTCCAGTCACAGGCGATATCCTTCAGTTATCATTACCAGTTTTATCCAGTTCACTTATTATCAATTTTCCGTGATGAAAGTGGTTCTGATGAGGTAGGTGTTAACAGAAGCTTCAGCAGGACGTATCAATCAATTTTCTTGGTGTAAGGGGGGGGGGGGTTGGGAGAGGGGGAAGAGATAGTCCTTGGGTATTGAGAGCAAGTGGGCTGCTGAGAATAAGAACATTGGCAAGTTGCCCAACTTGGTTACCATGGAGCTCTTTTGGCTTCGAAACAACGCAACTATTGTGTCTGTTTGGCCAAGAGCGAGCTCTCCGAGTTGTGACTGAAGCATTATTGAGCTCGCTTGACAAGATAAATGCAAGCAAACCAACCAACCGAGTATTGAATAAAAATTCAAATGATTCGGTAAGTGAGAAATCGTTAAAGCAGTGAGGATGATCATCTATCACAGTCTCCAATTCTCTTTCTATCAATCTTCGTTGCAGTTGTGGAAGAATGAAGAGAAATGCAGAGTGGCGTGTTGTTTAGAAAAGATTAAATGATATCATCATTGCCTCCATTATCACTGCAAATGCTTTAGATATTTGGTCTGGGTAGCCATAGCGATCCAGTTTGTGTTGCCATAAATTTTAATAGCTGTAGTTTCGTTTTTCTGATTCAAAACTGCTAAGTAAGGAGAGCTCAACTATGAGACTAGAATGGTTACCGCGAGTAGAACGGTAAAACGAGATAGTGATGGAACTCCCTCCACCGAGTGATTTGGACAATGATGTCATAAAATATTAGTTCACATGTTTGCCAAACTGTATCAGAGGTTGCGAGTAATGTGTTATGGAGATGTATAATAGTTGTGTGGCACAGAAGAATTATGCTTTTTGTTCTAATTGCAGCTATGTTTTAAATCGCACTTTGGCGTAATAGAGATTGGCCGTCAGTATTCATTTTTCATCGCGTTGATTTAAATGAACTATTTCCATGCATGAAAGTCTGGAATTGTGGAAATTAAATCAATTGAACTCTAAACGGGCCCACCGTTATGGGCAATTCAATAGCACTTATGCAAGCACTAACGAATGAAACAATATGCATCGTCGTATCTCAGTGAGATCGATGCTTTCGGCAGTTCAACCATTGTCTTCTCACACATTTTCTTCATTGGCCGAACTTTGAGAGAAAACAAGGCGTTTTATGGGCACAATGAATTTTACCTGGCGCACCTGCGAAGTGATTTTACATGACGAAACTTCCAATAAAATTAATGCAGATAGCTAATTACATCACCGTATGATTCTGGAAACGAAATGAATTTATAATGCAGATTTTTTTTTCTTGCAAATCTTATACTTTGAAGATTCTGAGGTTTCGTATTGGAAAGTATTCATCGTTGATGTCGACGATGCGACTAAAAGCGCATTGCTCCTCTCAAGTTGCAGAGTCGGCCGCACTTGAGACAATCGTGAGGGAGAGAGTGTGCGTCGGGTGTGTGAATCATTCCTTTATTTGATACGACTTGAGGGTGCTATTGAAAACGTTTTTTACCTCACAAGAAATATTTCCCGCGATGCACCTTCGAGCATCGCTACTGTTTGCTTCATTTCCGCGCAACATTCTGCTTATGCCGACAATCGATTTTTTGCTCTCGCAGTTTGGATAGGGATTCACTCGGAAATTGGTATGGCGCCTGTCATTTATATCGGCAGTGATCACTTCCTTCCGGTGAAGGGGGGAGGGGGGCGACGGGTAGGTAGCTAATTATTTTTTCATGCGTTTTTTCTATTCTTCTTGTATTAGAGAATAGGTATTTGCTTGCTGGCAGTTTATGAGACTCTGAACAGTTCATTTGCGGTTGGTCTCTCGCTTCCCACCGCTGCCGGCGCTAATCACTGTCCGCATCGTTTATACATATTACCCAAATCCGCTATAAAATAGCAATCGGCGCTTCTACAAACGATTGAATTTTAAATGAAGGTAGATTTGCTGTGAAGTTTATTCGAGATGAGCTAATACTGAAAGCATCGGATAGATTCAGACCAGAAAATGGACTTTTCGGTTTTTTATGCAGATTTGAGTTCGGATTCGTTAGCATCGAGAGTTGTTTGTGAATCGTTCGCATCGTAGAATTCAATAAGAGTGCGACGTGCACCACACGACGACCAGCGGAAGTGATGCGTTAACACGTGTCGCAATCATGCAACTCTTTTCACACTCACGTCACTAAAGGTGCCAAATAAGGGCTACTTCGAATACTTGCACGCTTACCCAATCGTCACGGTAATCTACTTGTGTTGATTCTGAGCTTAACATATAGTCAATCATCATGCTTTTGCGTCGCACTTTCTGCTGAAGATTTTTTGCGTCGATATCATCTAATCTGCTCAGTGAGAGTTCAAGCAACTCGTTTACTTGTTCTGGTTCGAGCCGCTGCTTACATTTTCTAATATATAACTGGTTGCATTAGGAATATAACTATCGAGTGCTTTCGGAAAAGTGTTGTCCAGAAAAAAGATTTAAACCCTGACATTTCCGCTCATTAAAAATCATAACTGTTGTGGCAAACTATGCTATAAAACACGATAGTAGGGAAATATGTGCCGAAATCAGTATAACGCGAATAAGTTAAATGGAACATTTCATGTTAGGGACGGGATGGTTACATTCGAAGCACTGGCTTAGAGAGCTTTTATCTGCTGGTGTTGGCTCTGACTTCAGTGGTAGCCACATGTGACAGTGACTGGGAGACTTCACTCGCGAGAGGGGTTCGAACCTCTTCTCCCACTTCCCCTCTCCACGCCTGCCCTCGCTCCTCACTGCTGCTTCCCTGCCAGGTGTTTAAGCGATCAGTATGTTGAAGGGGAATCTCATTCGCTACTTCATCGTTGTATTTTCACCAATTGCATATAATGCAACAGAACTGATGGGCGTATCACCCCACAGGCAGTGCAGAAACGACTTTATCTTAGACGAGCTAGTATGCATATATGGCCGATGTAGAAATTACGAGTTCGAGTTCCGCTTGTAGATTCAGTTTTCATGCTTCACAGTACAGGGCTTTTATGTGTGATGTGATGTTGATAGCATTTTCCCATTCGCAATACACGATCATATCCATAGTTCAATCAACCATTGTTTATTACCTCGATGCGGGCAAACGCACAGAATGATATAGATGCGTTTTTAAACGATCACATAGCTGTTCGAATTTGTCCACATTGAGAAGTGATGTCGACAGCAAAGAGTCGAGTTGCCTTCAGTACTAATGAAGTGCTTTCTTGAAGAAACCGTTCAGATATCGTGAATATTGCAACAAAAATTTCTCCACTGCTCCGTTTGCGAACGATGCATCTATGAAGTGCCGAGTGGTGCACAATGCAGAGAACTCGGGAGAGAGGAATTTCATTAGATTCAATTGGTTGCGAGTGTTGTCAAAAGAATACTCTAATTCAACATTCTTTCTTGAAGAATGTGAAAGGACAGCGGTCGGATGACGCTATCAACTTGAATCTATTTGAGAGGACAACGATGGATTGACGTGCAGAATGGGCTGTGTCGTTGAATTTGATGGAAGACATAATTCAGCACGTCATCAACGATCTCAAAATAAAGTGAAAGCTGCAACTGAGCAACTCAGTTTGATTTTTTGCATCCGGGCTGGCAACAAACGAAAATGCAGTACGAGTTGACAAACGATTTATGCTATGCAGATTGTACGTCGTACTTTTTATTTATGTAAAAAGTTGCAGCAATAAGGAGAAATAGGCACCCACAGATCGTTCAAAGTGTAAAGGAAACACATCACTGCGATATTCTTGTGATCTCTTTTCGTGGTTAAGCTTTCGAAAGAACAGCGTTTCGGCGATGGGCTGTACGATAGTGTGCCAAATTTCTCTAGAAGGAGGCAAGTGAAAGCTGTTATAATATTCTCGTTTGCAATTCTACTGCTGCTCAATTTCCGCGGTATTTGCATTCGTGATGCAGCAGAAACTACATCTGAAGGTATATCAGCATTTTCATCCATTTCCAGCTAGCCCAAACATCATCAAGCAGATACGAGTCTTGCGAAGTGTTTTTTATTCTAGATCGCGACGCGTCCACTGTCTCGTACAGAGGCGCATCACGCGATGTCACGTTATGATGCCTACTCGCGTGAAGAGCAAAAGGCGTTCATCAACGGCCTTCTGGGCATCATCTACGACAATTACGATACAACTCGTCGCGTGCAGGCCACAGTCGACGGTATACACCGTATTGTCATCACTATCCTTGTCATTTTACTGTTGTGTGTTACTGCCGCTATTGTGGTTGCTTGCGTTATCGGCTGTCGGAGGTATCAAGCAAATGCTCGCCAGAGTTTGAGGCCCAAATCGGCGCCAATTGAAATTTAGTCTTATAATATAACGAGGATCAACATAAAATCTGTTGTTGCAAGTGATTGATACAATTAGAGGGATCGTTTACAGCAGATATTTTGGGAAGAAGCAGCATTTGCATATTTTCGGTGGATACTTTTAGAAACAAATAATAAATAAATGAAATCTGATTTGGACGAAGGAAAATCAGTTGTAGCTACGTCGATGGTGAATTGTGACACTTAGCCTACTGACATACGCAACAAAGTATTATCGACGGACAAGAATTGCAGCATGCCAACTTCATTAAAGAAACACTGACAAAGAGGACGCAGAAGGGAGCACCGATGGAAAATGGGCTCTGAGAAAAAGATTTCCCAGTGGTTTTCAAAAGTTTCAATGAAATTGAATCCTGAGTTTACTTTCTAGTTCCAATTTGTCTACGCGCTGATACACTGTTCAGATTTAGAGAAATCATTTCCTGAAAGAATCGGAAACAAGAGAAAAAGTTCCATTGAAAATCGCATGCATTATAATATTTAGGGCGGGGGAGGGGGGGGGGGGAACTGCATCGCTGATTTCAGTGTAGGCCGTCCAAAAACGCCACATTACTGCTTCAAAGCAGGAATCTTCCATTCGCAAACTGTCCATTATATATGGAACTCTTAATGACATGAATACTACCGCTACTGGAAATGTCGGAAAAGCCGACAGAACAGATAGAATGATTGACTTCAAATTAGCGTTGAGCTTCACAACGCAATTGTGCTTTGATATGGGTCTAGAGACTCTGAGTTTAGGACATAAGTATCCCTACAATCCTACCCTTCCTTGGTTTTCAAGTATTGCGGATAAATGTTTTTTTGTGCTTCTATCTCAATAATTTATCTCTCGATTAGCCTATTTATGTAATATGTGATGAACTGATGGATCTTCTAAGGTCAACCATATCAGATAAATGTTTTTAATGATTCAAACAGTTCTAGACGTTTCTGCATTGAATAAACCTAAAGTGATGAAATTTGGTGGAGACAATTTACATCATATGCCGACTCCTCAAATTTGTCCCCCAACTCGTCTTTCAAATCCTTGAGAAATTGTAAGCAGTTGAATGCGATAAAAAGTTTGCGCGGATTTTGCCATATGACACGTCGCACATCCCACCAATGTGACCCCATTTATCGTCGCGGAAATGTGGAACTTTTGAAGACTTGCAGGTATTTTACTGTTTGTTGGCAGCCTCTAAAATTGGCTCATTTGACAGGCAGAATTGCAAAAGCGCATATCGTCTCATCCATCTGGGACGTTTTTTGCATGTTCTTTTTCGAAAAGAACGCTACGCGCAAAAGCAGCAGCCAACACAGCCAAAGAAGCATAGAGCAGCAGAAGGGATAGAGCAGAATTGCATCTGCCGCTGTAGATTAAATATGTCCAATCTAGTTTGCCCTGTTTCTGTTCTTTTTCCGCTTCCCAAGTTGCGTGTTCCTTTTTCACGTGTTCCCTTTCCGAAGGAGAAAAAATTAAGTGAATTGTTTAAACGCATCTCTTTATCTTTCGTACATTTTAGGTGCAGTATTCTTGAATGTATGGTGCAAGCAGTTGTGTTCCCTGTACATTTGTTTTATCTCCCATATTTCATACTACGCGTTTTCTCTTCGTCAACTATCATACTTTTGCATATATGATGGTCGTAAATGATCAGTTTTGACTACTGCCTATTGTAATTCACTGCTTATTTGCTATCAAGAGGCATTCTAAATCTTCCGTTGACCGTTTTGCGTGGAGGAAAATCGATAAGGGATACGGCAAATGGAAATTATATGACAGGTGCTATAAGCATATGAAATATGTCAAAATCTACGAATGAATCTTCGATTGGAATTGAGAAAGGGAAAACTTGGTTTTCTTTCACCACAGTAACGCTGTATGAATTTCTTAATGTTTTGAGCGATTTTTGAGTAGTTTGAGGACTCTTTGAACAACCGATTTGCTTGCAGTATTGCAATACACAGAACTACTTTTTAAAACGATGCGAACACTTGAATAAATGTGCTTATAGTGTCGATCACAAACTACACTTTTTGGAACAATGCTTATTCACACGAATAGAGAACACTTCCCAAAAGAAAACATGGTGGCTTTTTGATCTAGCACCATTGTTCGTCAGCTTGCTGACTTCTTGGCCTCATTCTGAGATTGATTATGATGTAAGAGATTTGAAAGTGATGAAAAATGTAATGAATTTTGCTCATACTTTATTCCTTCAGTGGACGGCTGTGCTCCTCATAATCTAAGCACACTCTCTTTCTTCATTCTTTATGTGCAGATTCGAATGGCTAAGTGCTACTATGGTTTAAAATGTTAACGTTGTGCTAATTTTTGTTGTTATTCGTTCCTGCCTCTATTGTGCGAAATTTGATGAGATAATATGCATTGGTTAGGTTGTGGGTGTCGAAAGGAGGGAGAGGGAGCTACGAACTATGGGTGAGGGGGGGGACATATTATGCAAGTGGCAGAGATGAATGGCGTTCACTGCGCAGATGGTACTTTTTATGAGTGAGGATGATGCAAGAATAGCGACTGAAGGTCCATCCTAACCGGCTAGTTGAAGAAGATTTTTGATGTTGTATAGTTCCTGAGGCTGCATGCGATGTCTTTCATTTGCAGAGCATTTGTCGGAAACACTGCACATTCATATGAAACATGATCCTACATTATTTTCAGCAAATCAGCGAATAGGTAAATTCTTGAAGGGGCAGAGAAATGGAGAGGGAGGCATTTTAAATACATTCCTTGCTCGGTTTTTGCGATAAATTTCAACAGTTTTCACTGCTTCCGCCTGATACATATGCAACGTACTTTTACTTGCTTTCATGGACGTAGAAATGAAGGTGAGCGTCACACATCCTGTGTACGCACACTTGCACTGGTGTCTGCGAGAAACCTTTGACCCGCCACACCCCACCGCCTATAAACTAGTTTGTGGTAAACTCTTCGACATTATTCTTCAACTGTGCTATGTGTATCATATAATGCAGATTCACCTGACGTTGTCACTACGGAGATATTTATTACCGTGTTTCCGCTCGTGCTTCACAGTACTTTTGCAATTATCACATGATTTAGCAAACCGCACCTATTAATTACGATTATTATGTCCATATACACGACGTTTGAAGAAGCAAATTAATGGATATGGCAGGATTATTTTGAGTTGTGTTAATGAGTCATGAGGTCATATAAGTTTGACTATTGAAATATCTTTTCCGCAGATTTGTTGTCTACCAGCCGATTTCGAAATCAGATTGGTAAGTAAAATTTGCGATGTTTTTCTCTTGAAAGGCTGCCCACCCTTTCAGACAACACCCTGAAAATGGCGTTGTGCTTCCCAAAACGGTAGTGAGAAAGATGAGGTTTGTTACTGTACCATTCGTATTCCATTATCATCGCATTTTTACAGATTTGTTAGCTGGTAGCGTTCGGATCACTAGCAATATGCCAAGCACTCCTCCTTTGGAGTGTTTACAAAGTGTGGAAGTATTTCACCATATAAGTCTCATAACTGCTTCCTTGATGAGCTTCAGGTCGTTTGCGCGTGCGCGAAACCGATTCTATAGCAACCTTCATCTCCTTGCATCCATCGATGTGTGTGCTGCAAATATCTATTGCAAGCAGTGGCAGAAGCCACATGTGGATTTCGACGCCAGTCCCCCTAATTTTGAAACCTACTCCCAAATCTCGGTGATTTCTTCTAACTGAACTTTCACAGAGAATACGAAATACTATGATATGGCGATGCAGTGATCTCGAATCATAACTCTTTCGGCCATGGTTTCTCAAAGGCAGTTTTCCACTGCGGTCGTAATAAACACCATAACCGTTCCAGGATGTAGACTGAACAAACACCGTGTTTGTTGCCCGGACTCATTCTCAGGAATACCCTCCGCAATCAATCTGAATTCGTTATCGAGATGCCTTATTTGCAATGTTCAAGCAAGTGGACGCACTGGAAAGGGTGCAGTGATATCATTTACGCTAGCGATGAGTGTATGATCTACTGAGGTGTCCTATGACAATATCAAGGCTCCAGAGCAGTCTCATCTGCAGCTCTCATGCCAACAACACCAAACTGTCAAATATTTGAACCGATTCCAAATGTGAATGAACATGGCAAAAACAAATTATTTGTACACGGACTACAGATAAGAAAATTTTCCAAATGCTTCAAAAGTTGAAGATGAATTAATCCATCATTTGCGCAGACGACAGATTTTGGTGCAAAAGGGGATTTTCACTCGAAGCGTCCCGAGAGGAAACAACTATTGAAGGCTGCGGCCTCAACGAAAATGTCGAGAGAAAAACCTCCGGAAGCTGCTCGACGGAGAACGATTTTTCCGAAGTGCGAACCCAAACGTAACAGTAGAGGGGAAAAAATCGACGTACTCCTTGACGTGGAAAATCTGTTTGGGCGGGAAAACCTGGACTTTCTAGGAGGCTGAGAACTTCCCACCATATTACAACAAAAGGAGCCACTCACCTGCTCCAGCAGACATTACATCAACTCAAATTTTGCACTGCCACAGGTGAAACTGAAATTTAAAACGAGATACCAACAACTGCACTGGGGAAAGCAAGTCTCTTTCTGCGTTTCTCGGAGAAGACTGTATTCAGATGACCGATCACACGTTTCCGTTTCCAAATGTGCCCATGCCTGCACCTTCTAAGAGTGTAATCAATGAAACGAACATATGGCGGTGATCGAATTTATAAAAATCTTATCCGCCCAAACACCGATNATATGGCGGTGATCGAATTTATAAAAGTCTTATCCGCCCAAACACCGATAAACACCGATATTCCAATAAATGAAGCGAAAGAGCACCTAAAATAAGTGCACTCAGACATAATCAGTGCAACTGAATGTTTCATTTCAAATGACACGTTTCACTTCGTAATGACAATAACTTCTTCATACTGTGGTTCTATGCGTGTCATGGAGAGACGAGCAAAACTAATGGGCAGCGAATAATGAAAGAAGTGAACAGTTTGAGGTTTTTAGCTTGCTACAGTTGAGAAAACAGTGATCACGAGGTGTGTGCAAGCAGATATTGTGCATTTTGCCACAGAGTGTCGAAGGCTATTGACAACAATTCAGTGAATTCGCACGATATTTTTGCTCCCAAATTGAGATAAATCAAACAGTTTGAAAATTTAACTGTCGCCAGAGATCGATGTTAACATAACTGGCATAAAGAAGAATGGTGAGTAATTGTATAATGGGAAAAAGTATGAAAGTAGTATAGAGGTTGAATTTAAGCACTGCTTCATAAGCTTCAGTCAAAGCATTCTTTACGACCACTTCTGTCGATGACCATCTGCCCCATAATGACGATGCATTAACCAATGGCATACACAACTGAAAATAAGCGTTTGAAGATCTAAAGTGGAAATGAAATGGATTCTATGGGATATTTAATCAGATGTTGGGCATTAGTTCTTGCAGAAAAATCGTTTCATGAGCGTTTACAAAAATTCTTGTCAGGATAGTTGAAAAGAGAAGAGAAAATATAGAGAATGTGTTTGACTAAGTAACAAAATACGTGCTTGGGAGGCTTTTCTGTTCTGGCTGGCCAACCGCTTTCAAAAATGATTGAATATGCTATGAAATCAATCGGTTTCCATTTATTTATTTCAAACTGCTCATGCGAAAGTCTAAAGACCAATTAGTTTTACTGCTGTTTGCAAATGTTTGCAAATGTGAGCAGTATCAAAAGTCTTTGCCACATTTGCACTATGAACTTTAGACGTAATGTGCTAATAGATTTTGCTAATAGATTTTCGTCATTCGAAACAAGTCGGAAGTGTCTATATTCAAATTAGACTGCCAGATTCGTTTATATAGTGCATGATAATCGGTTATTTCTGCATATGAAAGAAACTTTTCCAGACAGAAGCGCAAATAGGCAAACACCACTCTCGTCTTTCGCAATTCTGTTCGCAAGTATCCAGAATTTCTAGTACCGACATCATTGAAAAGTAATAAAACTCTCTCTGAGAAGCGTCCTCACTCATAATCTCATTTTTGGCTCGAAAGGGACTCATTACAAGACGAGATATTTTATTATACTTTGCGATCTCTACAATCATTCATCGACGGAACAAAATTTGCTGGATGACGTGGAATATCCTAGAGCAGTGTCACTGTCATTGCTTCGGTGCTTCCGGGTTGAAACCAGTGAGTCGACAAATGCATATGCGTGCAAGCACAGAGACATGACCTCACTATTATCCACACTTCCGTCTTATAATTCCAAAATCTGTGAAAAGTACGTCACTAGAGGAAGCCGAAGCATCCAATTGGTGTTTTCAACAACGCTTAATTGACTAACCAATATTATAAATGCGTTAAGCAGAAAGCACCGCGTCATCGCCACTGATCGTCGAATCAAATAGCTCAATGGCCACCGACCCGTGCGACTGCTTTGAAGAAATACATTCATCCCACTCGAGAAGAGCGATTTAAATTTGAATAATCGATTGTGTTCCGATGAGAAATTTTTGCAAATGCAAATGCGTAGCGTTACGGGAATTTGCAGACAGTTCTTCAGTTGATTATTTGTTGGTCGGACAACGTGGCAACGTGCTTTTCAAAGAACATTTTCAATGCACGTGATGATGTGTGGGGTTTTTTGCTTTTGATTGCGTTGTTCTAGAAAAGACAAATTTGGCTGATGTTCCTTTAGGTTGAATCTATTAAACAAGTGACAAACATTCGTACAAGCAGAATGTGCTTATAATGTGCTTGTACAGAATCGAACATACCTAATTTGCTGTTATGATGATGCTTCGCGATCTCTCTAGACGAACACTTGCCCAAAATATATTGAGCACTCCTTATCTGAAGCATTTAAAAATTCTGGTTTCGGACAGTTCTGAATTTGTAAAAGAGGTTTATCTGAACCTTGAAAAAAGTTTATAATCACAGCGATTTAAGATATGGACGTTACAGAACGTTCGCACTTAGCAATTCTGTAACCACAACTAACAGACTCAAAGTGAGCAAAGTTCTTGCAAAATAACTGGATATTGATTAGTAGTTGGGTGATCGTTCCGGAGACCTTATAACTACACCTAACTCAGGTTGTGTTGACACGTCGCTATTATACTCCTGTGCTGAATTTGACCATAATCGTATTTCATAAATAATGATGCATTTCGTTCTTCTTTCTCCTGAGATTTATTCTATCTATTCATGTTTAACTTTCTTCTAATTTTTCTGACACATAGTCATGACACTTTCGTGCTCGAAGATTCATCGAGAGCTCTCTCTCAGAATTCGTTAAAATTTGTCAGCAGAGGCACCTTCCAACTGATCTATCCTCTCCGCTGTTAAACGCAAAGTGGAAAACTTCTACTGGACGATCGACGAACATCAACGTCAACATTACATTCGCAAAGTCTGAAATACTTTCATTGAATAAGGTACGTAATATTTAAGAACAGCTTCTGACGGAAATGTTGATGAAACGACGACACAGTCCACTGGACAAAAGCATGACAGAGTGTTGCAAGATAGATGTGGAAGAGAGCTGCAATATTTCACGCTAGTATCAACACAATCGGAATGTGGCTTTAATTGGATTGAACTTGGATCGGCTGATCTATGTGGTGATTTAATCATGCTTCAACGGGCACACAACAACGTCTTATAAGTTGGGTGTATCCGCAGACACACACAAGATTGCAACCTATCCTCACCAATGTTTTTATGCGCTTTGGCAAATTTTAGCAAGGAGCACAAATGCCTCAATGAGTGGAGTGTGATTCAAAGGTGGATTTTTCATAAGGATTATGCAGCTGCTCAGTGGTGTGGGATCAAGCTGATGATGGACGACTCCGAAGTCAGATGGTACTGCGGATTCGTTTGCGAAATTAATTTGATTCCTGCTGCTCGTTCGCGGAATTTGATGCTTCGTAAAATGTAGGCGACCGAGCAAGTAAGTTCGAATCAACCGCAACTATGAAGGCTGACTCCGGAGCCTTCCATCATTGCGACTAACACAAGATGAATCAACCTTTGCGAAGAGCTATGGTCCGGATTTTTCATGCAGCTCTTGAAGCTGGTGGGCAGAATTTAAAAAATGAGTTCTCTCGGTCAGCATTCCGACTTATTTTCTTTGTAAATGAGACTCAAAAAATGTTTTTAAATTCCCCAATGTAGGGTTAGCCTCCGTTCGTTTCGATAAAAACTGTTCCTTTACAGTTCTGCAATTGCAGTGAAAATCTCTTGCGATCGTGGAAGATGACCAAGCTGGTATTCACAGAAACTGAATGATCGAAATGCGGGTATCATTCCCGTTTTGCGAGCTTGCAGATTAACTATTATTCCCACGTTTGATTTACGATCGAGCCTTTCATCTGACTGCTTCTCCGATTGTTGAACTCCGCTATAATCGAGCGTGCTGTTCAGAAATTTCTTGGTTGGTGCTGTATTTTGCCTCACCTACATAGATGGTGAGTTAGATATAAGTGTGCCGAAATTGAATAAATAGCTGCTGAGATGAATAATTCAGAACTAATAAATACACTGACGCGATATTTTCTATATTTGTATCACCCACCAGCAGCAAAATACTACAGCTTTTCCAGAATCTGCCAGAACAAATGCTATGCCACTACCAACTCATTGGCGATCTCCATTCAGTGCATAGCACTCATTTTGGCTTGCAACTGAGTCGAACGAAAGTTTGTTTTAAACGATAGAATAATCGCCGAAACTTTCGTTTCATTTCTTTTCATTCGATCTGCCTGTTTAGTTATTAAACAATTTTATCACATAAATATAGAACGAGTTCGCTTCAGAAATCTCTTCGACTTTAGCACTTCGCGACAGGTTCACAACGACTTCGAATTGCAAAGTAAGGAATGCAGCTTAGAAATGAATAAGGTATGATGCATATCAATGTGCAAAATACTTTAGAACGACTGCTATAGAAGAATGTTGAAAGTATCTTCTGTTGAAAGTGTCTTTTGAAACAAAATGGCCTCGGTATCTGTGAAATAAATAATGAATTTCGAGGAACCTTATCAGTAGTACATTTTTACGTGGCGAATTATTGACAGAGGGTCGAAATGCTATCGCAAGAATTTACAACGCAGTGTAATGAATGCCACTCGTAGTTGTTAGGTTGTCGATAAATCTAACGCATTATACCGCTACTCATCATTTTGCTCGCAGAATCGTTCGACTTGCTGTCAATTCAGATCGAACTATTGCCATTCATTCGACTGCACACACCAAAACGGGAATTCTTCACTCTCGATCTAACAATAAGGTGATATCACAGTCACAGCGCTTTTTGCCGCTCACCTTTGCGTTTTACACTCGCATGCTATCATTGCGATAAAAATATTAATCAAAATTGCCCATTATGCTCAAAAACTCGGCTCATTTAGCTCGTGGATCTGAATTCTATGCTATCAGCAAGGGAAACGGTTAATAGTTGCGCCGTATTCGTGGCCAATCTCTAAATTGACTTGATATAAATAATAGATGCACCACTATTTAGATTTCTAACTGGTTTCAACGTCAGCAATTTAGACTTACTCGAGCTTTTTTCGGGAAATGGAATATGGGTGTTCAGCTGCCCAAGATCATTTTGCCAGAATATGGATTTATGAGCACTGCCGCCTGCCGCTGAAAGCGACTAACTAAGGCATGGGA
Source organism: Toxascaris leonina (assembly GCA_022844705.1). Classification (NCBI taxonomy): domain Eukaryota; kingdom Metazoa; phylum Nematoda; class Chromadorea; order Rhabditida; family Ascarididae; genus Toxascaris; species Toxascaris leonina. Next base: position 22,542 of record JAARMF010000635.1, on the reverse strand, counting down.
AAGCCTATAACCATCTAGTCACTTAGGTTTAGGCACCATTACTCAGTAACCTTCCAACGATATTACTTGTGGCTATATATCGACACTTCGTGCTTCACGTTTGTTTATACCATTAAATCTATTCACTGTGGTGATTATAGTAAAGTCAGTGATATACCTCAACCTTGTGTGAAAAGCTAACAAGGTCGAGTTGTCCAGCAGAGATTCAGAATGCTCGTAAATATCCTGTGAGCGTAAGGCACCAAATCGAAGCAAGTCCCCGCGAGTATTTATTCGGTTGAAACCCACACCAAAATCATGTCTATTGAACACGGTATTGCTATTTCTTTNGGTCGAGTTGTCCAGCAGAGATTCAGAATGCTCGTAAATATCCTGTGAGCGTAAGGCACCAAATCGAAGCAAACCCCCGCAAGTATTTATTCGGTTGAAACCGACACCAAAATCCTGTCTATTGAACACGGTATTACTATTTCTTCGAAGAGAAATGACAACGAGTGTGGTTTGTCCATTATATTTTATGTTTGAGGTATATTTTTGGTGGCATGTGATGGCAGGCATAGTCGAAAGGTAAAACTGTTCGGTTATCTCTAGTGGTTCTGCAGGACATAATTACTTGAGATGGAGTTGTTATTCGTTTTCTACATGGTAATGTCATTGCCAAACATTCATTCACTCAAGAACCTCTATATTACCTTTATTGGAAGTAATGACGTGGTTACCTCTAACATGTCTAAGACACCACAAATATGTTACGTACCTTGGCGTTACCTGAAATGAGCGCATCATTTATAGCAAAGTTATTACGCTAGGTGCTCGAATGCGAGCGATGTAGTGGCTCATGGCTTGCGGTAGAAGCCATTTTCCGGCAACGTGTCTCTTTTTACGGTTTCTTTTCATCAGATATAACGAACTAGCACTCAACGTCCTCAGCTAAGCTATTACAAAGCTAACTTGTGCTCAATGTCGCAAGAGTGACTGCGTGTAGTTCCAAGTAGTGTTAAGATATGAGANTATGTTCTTTCGCAGATAGCCATCCAACAGCACAAGAGTGCCACTAGACATGCAATGATGTCGGTGGAAATTCTAAAAATGGGACATCAGTGCCAATACTGATAAACTAATCGCATGTTTTCACTCTTCATACCAACTTCATCGCACCATATCGAGTGATCACACTTGCAAATGGGGATTATCAGTGTGTGCCGATAATCAGCGACCAATGCGGCACAATGTACCTTATATAGATCACTGTAGTGAGTACTATACGAGATCGAATAATGAAATCCTTGCGTGAATTATGACCGATTCTACAACTCAGTGGCTGCTAAATCAGTGATGGGAAATTTGAAGAGGTCACTTGAGTCTCTTCACATCTTTATACTCAACACATAAAATGGAATCGCACAGGAGTTGTTCTCAGGGGAAATACTCACAATAACGTCAACTCTGCCATTTGCTGTAGTTCAGTCATCTGAATTGCGCTGAGATGGCGTCGTTGTAGTCTTTGTTGATAGTTTTGGCTCATCATTGTTTGACGCTCTTCTTCCTCCATTTAAGCGACCTGGAATCTTATTCATCGACGAACTACTGACCTCCAGTAATAATCATCCTATAATTATTTGCAAACTTTCAGAAGCATATTGCCTTTTCTTCTTAATGGGAAATATTTACGGATATTAACTAAATTATGCCAATGTCGCCTATAAACGGAAATGGGCGTGAAATGACCGCGCACAAAAATTCAGAATCCGACATGCCGGCTGCATCAGATAACAGTGGTCTTGCAAAGGTTAGGCCATTCATAATGAATAGGATTTCTTATGAAGTTAACAAGCAACATGCTAAATTTCTCGCCACAAAATAAGCTTTTCTTCCGCAAAATTGTAGCATAAGGCTTTTTGCTGGCGCTTTTTGTTTAAGCATTGGTTACGTACGTAGAACATGTTTCCGGTGCACTTTTCAGTTCTCCGGTTATACACAAATTGGTGGATTTATAACCGAATTTTTTCAAAACAATTTTTGTTGAATTTTTATAATGTTCAGATATTCAAATGTTTTGTTGAAAGAGTGAGAAAATGTCATCAGTTAGCCATGGTACTGATCAGTGTTAAACCACGAAACTATAGTTGCAGGAAGCCGATTCGACGCTGAAAGGCATATCTTTGGATGGAAGAGAGAGTTTCATGTGCATTGAAGAAGCGGACCCGATTCCAGTAGATGCAGTTAAAGTAAACTTAAGCACTTGTTTACAACGACGATAATAATTCCACGCGTCAGTAGAGGGCACATGGTCAAAATTGTAGATCGAAAATTGGAGCGAACAATTGTGCAGCCAACGAATTTGTCCACTACTGTGGGTTGTGCTTGCTGAAGCCATTTTCAAGTCCCTAGGTGTCTTTATCCCAATTGCGCACATGAACTGGCACATGGAATACATACAGAACAGAGTGATCAAGTTTGCCACTTTGAGGAGCAGGAGTTGTGATTTGTAGTTCCTAGCAGTGTACTGAGCCAATCGAGGCTTTGCGCATTCAGTGTGCCATTTTCATTTGGAGCACAAAGTGTTTAATCCCTCATTTACATGAAAATCCTGATTCGGTCATCTACTTATATACACCAAGCCACAAGCAAATATCACACTCAGTATTAACCTCTCCAGCAATTTTAAGCGAATACTCTTCGTAGATTGTTGTCGGTTGTAGGTTGATGCGCCGTGGCTTTGCTGAGATCAACTGCACAACCAAGGTTGTCAAAAGGAGTGCAGAGATGAGCAAACAGAATATAGACCTTAAAGCCGGCAAGGGTCCAAAAAGACATCAGGGAGAAGGGCGAATTGCAGACAAGATTAGGAAATGTTTGGGGGAGACATAGTCAAATACATCAAGGAGCTATATTAGGTTGTGATATTGGTGCGTGTACATGGATATCCCATTAAATTATAACGATTTAAAGTATTTCGGAGCTCATAAAACGATGAACCCTTCTCTAGCGATGAAGTATCTCTTCGCAGATACAATTATAAAATTTCGCCACTCGTTTTATTTCATTCCATTTCTCATTTTTCGGCATTTTGGAAAGAATGCAATTAAATTAGCCTTAACCTTTTATTACGCCAACAAGTGGTTCAGCAACGAACGCAGATGAGCAGATTCTTTTTAAGGTTATAAAGAGGGAACGGAAGTTTGCGAAAGAATATTCGGCACTTTTCCAAACTTTTCAGAACATATGCTAGCAAAGGACAAAATGAAAGGCGGAATTTTTGGGGCGATAGTGTCAAAACTACTTGACCTAAAAGTCGTCTTTCAAATGTCTTTGTTATGATAGCCAATAAACTAACGGCGGCATGATGCATTTGCAGGGAGAGTTAACTTGGTCACTGATTGTTGCCGTTCTCGCGTTAGTTATTGGTACTTCTTTCCAAGTTGGATACCACATTGGATGCATCAATTCGTCGAAAGATGTTCGTCTTTTCACTCCTTTTTTTGCTCTTCATGTAGAAAAACTTCAAATATTGTGTCTTTCTATTTGATGAATTCATTGAATCACTCAAATTGGTTGCATAGCATGAAATTTTGCTCACGTTCTTTCGGAGCCATTATGCAAATTGTGGCCTAAGACATAAAATTCTGTTGTAGTTGAGCATTTTCACTCGGATTTTCCAATTTATTTCGAAAAAAGAACTCTTGAACTTTGTGAGAGCGCTGAAACTTCGGCTTTCTTTCGTCCGACAAAGACAACCGACGAAAACGATATGTACGTGTTCTTATTTGATCTTTTGATAAATGTGTGTGTTTCTGTGTGATTTTTTTACTAGAAAGCACAGAAGCTATGTGCTGAGGTTTCTTAGTTCTCCCTCTCATTATATGGCTGCCTCCAGTTCCCATCTACTTCAGCATTCTGCACGCTTCATTAACACTCAAGCGCACCATCTGCCGATCAATTTTGTTTCGCAGCCGATCGGAATCGACATGATTTATTGTAGAACAATAACTTTCTCCATCAACTTCAGCAATAAGGTTATCCTAATCAGTCTCAGCAGTCAGCAATCGTCTTCAACGTTCGACAAAAACTGTGATCAACACTGAGAGGCTTTTGAATATTCACATTGAATATGTGTTTTCAAAATGTTTTCTTTTAGCTTATTGAAAACTTTATTCGATATGCATCTTTCTCCGATAATCCCGGACGATTCAATGCAACAAGCGCTTGGCTTTGGTCAGTTTCAAAGGAACTTTCTCTTTTAACTGATCGACGCATGTCACTTTCTAACTTCAATCCCTTTCATGACGGCTGAAATTTATTTTCTTACTAGGAAACTGTTTAATGAGCGCTATATTGGAAAGAGGAAGGCCTACTCCGCTCCGACGTTTGCAGAATAGTTTCCTTTTGCCTAAATATTGGTAGTTTTCTTTCAACTGTATCACGTCAATGAGAAATAAAGGTGTCAGTTAGTCAAGTAGATAATTCGACAAACAATCGTCTCCCCTTAATTAACTTCTACCAAATTACGCTGAAAATGGGAAGCCCTCACTATTGATCTCTAAAAAATAAACAAGATTAACGGAGGAACCATGGTGAAATTGATGCCGATCGCAAAATATTTCCAGAAGATCAATGTCACATTTCAGGGCATCGATAGTATCGGCATTTCCTTTCGGTGCGATCTTCGGCAGTCTTATTGCCGCATCCTTAGCGGATACTTATGGCCGTAAGGCAACAGTTCTCTTCAACAACGTTCCGGCCGCGATTGCTGGCACCCTTATGACATTTGCATATCCATTCAAATTATGGTACTTGCTGCTCATTGGTCGCCTCATTATCGGCGTCACTGCAGGTCTGTTGGGGACTTTCACATGCTGCTTTTCTGTTATGTTGTAACGCTGCCGAAATCTTTCGCCTGATATACTCTTTTTATTACTTGTACGCTCAGTAACAACGGTGCTGATGCTATGAAAAGTTGAATCTTGTGCCGCTAGAGTGTAATGATATATGGAATTTTTATTGAAGGCATCAAGGCAAAGACACAGCCGCGTCGGTGGCAACGTCACTCAAACGAGTCGAAAGTAATTTCATTTATTTTATCTGCAGAGATCGATGCCCCATGGATATCTTAGGATGCCTTATAAGTTGCAAAGACGCCGAGTAGTAAAGGTGCGGAGCGGCATGCACTAAACACTGAAAGTGCACCTGTAAAGCTCGTGAAAGGAAACCGTATAGTAGGATAGCAAGCTATTCTGCTCACTCGTTTCCTTTCTTGTCGCTTCGTCGTGGAAATGAGCCTTCGATTCACACAGCACACGCGAACTTTTAAACCAGGATGAATTTGCCAAACGCGCTACCACTAAGGCACTGACCCCTTATATGGTGAATATCAGGTGCAGCTTTTGGAAAACGCACTACTCTTCATCTCTTGCTGGGAGACATATGAGGCGCGACAATTTCCGCTTCTTCTGCAAACTTCTGAATATATTTCAGGTATTAGTTCGGGCGTCGTATCGACATTTTTGACGGAGTTGGCACCGGATAATCTACGAGGAATGTTGGGCAGTTGCAATCAACTCTTTTTGACGATTGCTATATTGTTTTCGAACGTTCTTTCTTTTAGGCCGATTTTTGGCAGTGAAACCAGATGGCAGTATATCTTCGGTGAGTCGAGATTTTGTAGTAGACATCAATCTTATTTACTCCAGAAATCTTTCAGATTTGCAGCGAAAATTATCTTTAAAATAATAGTGAAATTCTCTATGCTTTTGCATTTTTGACGTCAAGAAAGATTAAAATTAATGTCTAAAAAGCTCTGAGCACATTTTATTGCGATGATTGCTTTGTTAGTGGGAAATAAAGAGAAAATGGCCCTCCATCCCTTCCCACTTTTCTTTTGCTGAACTCGTTTTATTGAGATGATAACAGGCTGTATTATTTTTGTTTTCCTCTCGAAGAGAGAGAAGTGCCTATCCGCAATGAATTGTGGCAGCCTTAGGCACTTTCGTAGTTTACTGAACAACAAGAAAAAGCGAAAATCCCTTTCAGTGAATGCATTCCACTGATGCGATGTCGAGAATGGAATGCGTTCTCTCCAGTTTGAATGATTCTCCGACTTATTCACATACCTTATGGATCTGAATTCGTCGATTTAAGTCCACATCTCTTTTCAATCGGTTGACGCACCACTGAATTATAGTCGGTTAACGATCAACGGTTTCATCACCAATAGTTTAGCGATCAAGTGCACAACGCTCAAAAGGTGAATGGTGGAGGGAACAGATCGATGGAACTGGTTGAGCTCGTCGGACTTTACAGATCACCCATTCATTGAGCAATACTTTTTACTGCTGCTATCGGTCACAGAACTGCTTTGCAGGTCTCACATTTTTTCCGGTAATTACACAGCTCGTTCTACTGAAATTCTGTCCTGAGTCACCACGGTATACGTTGGTGTTCGAAGGGAACGAAGCGAAAGCAGAAAGAGATCTCGTTACACTCAGAGGGAAAGCGGATGTACGCAGAGAAATAGAGGTTATTAAAAGAGAAGCCGCCGAGATGAAGGTAATTAATTCTGTAGTTAAATGAAAGAAATACTCTTAGTTCATAGAGAAATCTAATTTAATTGAGTCAAGGAGGATGGGGTATGCATTCCTGTTAGCCATCATAAAGAGAATCAGTTTGCTGCAAATATGACTCATCTCCCAATAAATCATACTATTCATAACTCATGCACATTTTTACATATTTTGTCGTCTGCATCAAGCACGAATTTAATGTGTTGCTAGAGAGCTGTAACACCTGAAGCGAGATTAATTTCTGTATTTACCGTGTATATTCTTGTCTGTGAATGTTTAGATCCTAGGCGAAGATCTGCAAAAGGTTTAGAAAACCGTACTGAGAGCGATGAAGCACTGTTCCTAGCAAGGGTTTTGTTACCGAAGCGCATTTTGGTTAATGCTAGAAAGCAACAATTAAAATGCATTAAATTAAATGGCCTTTCGGTTGCCGATCGGTGTACTTAACGACACTGTGACGATTGTGCGATTTGCAGAATGAGCCACAAATTACGTTGAATATGCTGCTCACTCGAGAACTTCGTTGGGCGACTTTCATTGCGATATTTTTGATGTTTATGCAACAGATGAGTGGCATTAACGCAGCTATGTATTACTCGAATGGCATCTTCGAATCGGCTGGACTTGTCGGTGATCAAATCGTTGCGGCGACATGTGCGATGATGCTCGCTAACGTACTGATGACGTTCGCCTCAACATCGCTCGTTAGTCTTTGTTCAGTCTGCACTCAATCCTCTCGCCTTCCTCTCGACACTGGGAAAAAGGCAATATCAGCATCGAGGAATGAGTCAGATTTATGAGACAACAATGATGACACGAATTAGAGGCACGCATTCAAGTGTAATCGTTCCTCGAGGGAAATGTTTTAAAAATATTTTTTGATTTTTAGAGTAAATGTGCGGGAACTTTGTTTGCATTTGTTGGATGAGTTGCTAATGAAACTTTCGTCGCATCATCCAACGAATTCAGAGGCAAAGCAATTCTTTAGCATATTAATCTGTGTCCATTGCACGGTCCCTAGAGGCAACCATAACTGAAGAGGTCAATGACTCGCGCGTAGACAGGTGCACATAGAATAGCTTGTGCATAAACCCATAGGTAAACCTCACCATATTATTAAAACGCAGATAACTTTGCTGCACCATTGCATTTTTTCAATACTATTAGCGCTCTATTCCTTGAGATATTGCTTTGAATTATCGCTGGATGCTTTTGTTTGATGGTATTGTATGCTTGTTTGCTGTAAATATTAGCTAATCGTACACAACACCTATAGGTCGATCATCCACGATTTGGCCGCCGCTCGTTGCTTTTAACAGGAATGGTCGGCATGTTTTTCACCTCTATTGCCGTTGTTATCGCACTCGTCCTTATTGTAAGTTAACCCACTCGAATGTTCTGTGCTAGTCAGGAACTTATCTTGGAAACTTTGTGAATTCGAGAAGTGTTTCTAAAGAGCCCTCGAATCTTCAAATCGTTGCTCCGTAGAGTGAATCTAAAAGGAATAGAAATAAATATAGCAACAAAATATAATTTCTCTATCATATAAATTACTATCATTTCCACCATATCTTATACCATTCATCAAATGTCAGCCTGCTTACTGGATGAACAAATTATGCTTCACTATTCCGTGAAGCAGACAGCTAGAACCGGATGAAACAATAAGTGTACATCGGTATACAAGTTTTGATGTGCTTATAGAGCAAGAAGATCCATGTGACCGAATGCCGTGTTGGCGCTGTTATCTTCATGGTGCTCTTCGTGATCGCATTTGCTACTGGACCTGGTTTGTTCTTCTATGAGCAGAAAATTTGCTTTTTAGTGCACTGAAGTGAGCATAATCCCTTTTACACAAAAATGCCTCAAGTTTCCAATGATTGCCTAAGAATGTTGCAAACCCAAATACTTCTGAGACAGTGACAGTCGTATTTGCATCTATAAGAAATTCAGTTATCATCATCGTTTGAACTATTAATATAATAGCATTCGCACTACTTCAAAATTTCGATGTTGCTCTCACCAAAAGCCATCATGTCATCCCCATGATGGACTAGGTTTGTATACTGCTCCATGGCGGCTTTGCTTGCCAAGATTACTGGCATAATCAAATCATTTAGAAGATCCATTCTCTACTGCAATTGGCCCGACGTAGTACTCGCAGAGCCCTCGTTGGTCTCGACTAACGCTTCACTTAATGCGCAGTAGGTTATATCCAGTGATAGGAAACATCGGCAAATTGCTAGTCCGGTGAAACCCAAAACCCAGGCTTCGACCTCCGGCTGCATATAAAAGGAGTCGGCTTTTGATAATTCCAGCTATGGGAGCAACAGTAGTCAGCTCCTTCAATCCGACTTCATACACAACAAAGAACCAACTTCGGAGTCAACTCCGAGTCGGCTTTGAGATGACTTCTTCATGACTTGGTCCTTAGAATTCACCATAACAACTGATATCAACGTTGTTCACCAGGCAACAATCGAACAAATGTTATCGAGCATTTTTAGCAAACACAACAAGTGTAATTGACGATCACAGCAGAGAATTTGCGTAAGCAGGATCTGTTCGACTACAGTGAGACTGTCTCTTTAAATTAAAAGAAGGTTGGGGTGCTCTCATTCGAAGGTCATGCAAAACATCATCAATCTTGCCATATTCTTCTTTTGTCTGGAAGAAATACACAAATAGAGTCAATATTTCTCTTTAGAATTTTCATATTTCTGCGGAGGTGAGTGGAGAAACGGAACGGAAACTGAGATTTAAACGCTTTTTAAACGCATCTACCCTGCAGTGTCGCTTTCCAAATAGGAAAGCGACACTGCAGGTTAGATGATGCGATAATGTAGAATTATTTGTCACAGTGGAAATATACTCCACTCAAATTTTCCCTATCGCAATGAAGAGTTGCTATTTAAAGCAATCAACGAGATGATACAAGTCATTTCGATTATAATATTTATGAAGAAGCAGCGATCAAAACTCTGAACTGGCAAGTGAAGTTTGTATTTAATCAAAAATACTCATCCTTAAGATCGATAAGAATAACTGCGGTTATAGCCAGCTAGCATCAGTTCCACTCTGATGTTTCTATGACCGATGAAAATTTTGATGCAGTTTGATCATATGCCACAATAAGAAGGCAACGGTAACA